>SDEE01000634.1:0-28725 GCA_004126415.1 Candolleomyces aberdarensis
GACTTACAGTCGTTTGCATATTACTTTGCAGTGTTTTTTTGTTGCGCGGCGATTGTGACATGTGTCAGCATGGTCACACTACCCAATTCGGTGGATCTCAGGATCTCGGTTCAACTTGTTTGTTGAAATGCTCACGAGTCGCTGTTGAGGAGATATTGAGAGTATGCAATATGATTATAATGATATAACGATCTCAACTTCCTAGCCCTGCACACAGTCGCTCCTTTCCCCTCCGTCAGCCATGGCTCCTCAACTCTCTGATGACTTGAGGCATCGCATTATCCACTGGCACGTCGAATACGGCCTTTCCCCAGAACAAATCTCCAATTTGGCGGGCTGTTCAATACGAACAGTCTACTATACCCTGGCTTACTTTCGCGATTACCACAGTGTTCGCAATCCCTTTGCTAATCCAGGCAGTGGTCGAAAACGAGTCTTGACCAGCACCGAGATCGACTATATTGCCTCCGTGATTGATGCTCGTCCCAAGATCTTCCTCGACGAGCTCCAAGAAGACCTGGCCTATTACTGTGATGTCGATGTATCAATTGCAACACTTTCACGTACTCTGCAACGCATCGCAATATCCAAGAAGAAGGTATCAAGTGCTGCAGCAGAGCGGAATGAGCTCCTCCGTGCTACATGGCAAGCTGAATATGCTCATCTTCCCGCCGAATACTTTATCTGGCTTGATGAATCGAGCGTTGATGATCTTACCAACCTGAGGAAGGATGGCTGGGCTGCGTTTGGACGGGCATGTGTCTCCCGAGACACTTTCATCCGGGGTCAGCGCTACTCCATCCTGCCTGCGCTGACCACGGATGGAATAGTAGCCCTTGATATATTTGAAGGTTCAGTCAACAAGGAACGGTTTATATCATTCATTCAAAATGATATTGTACGTGTTGCCATCGCCTACCATAGGAAGGATACATGTTTACTCACCGGAATAGGCCCCTATTTTGAACCCATTCCCAGGTCCACGAAGTGTTGTTGTACTAGACAACTGCGCTATCCATCATGACGGAGAAATCCGCAATATTGTTGAAGTTGAATGTCGTAAGTGCTTGAGCTCCAGGCTTCTAGTCCTACCCCTCACTTTCCACAGAAGCAAAACTTGTGTACTTGCCCCCATACTCACCCGACTACAACCCTATTGAACAAGGGTTTCATTCGATCAAATCATGGTTACGGCGCCACGAGGGACAGGCAACCAATGCTGCAATTCGGCCATGGCTGATTCATCAAGCTCGACTTAGCATTACATCGGAAATGGCAATTGGATGGATAGTCAATTGTGGATATTCATTAGAGGAGGACATGTAACCCATCAAGAAATACTAGTAGTACATACAACTATCACCAGGTCCATACCGACAGGTGAATATGATAAACAGCATACGAAATTGAGCAAACATGTACACATACCAAGATATCAAAATCGTACAGAGATAGGGTAGGAATGAACACAAGGAACCCATCCTACGTGAAGACATCCTGCTTTTTCCCTTGGCGCGTGGTCCAGCTCTCGCAGAAAAGCTTGAGCTTGAGGACCTTTCCGATGGTTGTCTCCAGAAGCTCCGTCAACATGCTATCAGATGCCACAGGTATAACATCAGGAGTAAGATCCAAGCCTAATAAGGTTGATGCGTGCGACAGAAAGTCAATTCCCTCCTTTCCAAGAAAGGCAGCAAGGCAAGCATCGAGCTCGTTACCAGGAGCAGGAAGAGGGGAGAAAGGTGGGAGCAAAGTGGAGGTTGATGCTCTTGGGGGTGTATGGAAGTCTGGACGAGTGCGAGGGGAGGAAGATTCTGAGCGAGCGCGCTTACGGCCAAGTGTTGGGAGCAGAGCGCCGACCAGCAATGCCACCAGGTCATTGTTGGTAGTTGTTCCAGCACCAACGGAAGAGCGCCGACCACGACCTCGAGGTTTCACAAGCGGGCCGATTGCAGTACGGTCACCATCGAAAGCCTCGATGTTAGGTGGATCGTGCTTTGTTGCATCTCCGGCGGCCTAGATGTACCCATGTCAGTTTGACGGTAGCAGGGAAAATGAGATACCCTCACCCAAGCTGCTGCCCACAACTTCAGGCGGAATATGTTCAACCGGATGTGCGCACCATCTGCAGACACGTAACAGTGACCACAATCCCCATTTTCCCCCAGGTGTTTTTCGCATCTCCACTTTCTCTTCAACTCCAGTATATACATCCCATGCATCTGGGAGGTAGTGTTGAACGATGAGACTTGCGGCACCTACATACAAGGATTCAGTCTTGACGTTGAATAGAGTCAATAGAAACTACGCACGTGAGTTCCAGATGGAAGTTCCTGGTTCTCGTCAGTCGCGGTGTTGGCCAGGGCTTGAGCAGCGGCATCTTGAATACGGAAGGGCTCCAGATCGTTGGCAGAGAACTCCATGGTAACTTCAGGCTTCTGCTTCTTTCGGAAAATAGCCGCCCTATTGACCTCAAAATCTTCATCCTTGAGAATTGATGCAGCATAGGTCTTNCCCCCCGCTAAAGTCGAAGTCAGATCAATGCTGAGCAGTCTCACCAAATCACTTACGCAGATCCAGTCCAGTACAGCTTGATGGCGGGACCGGATACAAGGCCAGGGCTGAATGCGTGACTGAGTGAATGAGCTTGAAGTCCCGCCTTGATGAATTCGACACGACTGGTGTTTGATAAATTGACCGTCAACATTTTGACAGTTGACTGGAGCTTCTTCGAAGGCTTGGCACCTGGTACGAAAGGCGGTGGATAGTTGAACACTGCCCGAACGACATGCAGTTCGTCTGGAAGCGAAAAATGAACACAGATAAAGAGGGAAATAAAATCATCGGGCACGACGCACCAGCAGAAACAGGAGCATCAATGTCTCCCACCGCCCTTTGAGTGCCTTCTGCCTGTTGGAGAGAAACGGCTGCATTGGCAGCTGGAACTGGTGTAGGGGAAATGCGAGCCATTGCTTGATCCAACTCGTAGTTGCGCTCATGTGGTGAAGCCTGACGACGAGGATTGTTGACAATTTCGGGCTGGATACCGGTGATATGCCCCCAGATTGTGAGCACTTCTTCGATTTCTTCAATGCTGACATAGTAATGAGGAGGGACAGCGACATGGTCTGTACCGGAGTAAAGTTAGTCTCGCAGCAGGGGGCAAGTCAGTGTACATACCAATCCAACCTGGATGCTTCAACCAGAAATCCGAGGGACGTTGAACCGGTTGGCCAGTCACCTTTGAGACAATGACTGGGTCAGGAGAACGAGGAGGAGGCTGGGTAAAAGGCGGGTTCTGAGCCATGTCAGAGAGGGTGCGTTCGATGGTAGACATTGTAACTGACCGTTTACCAACCATTACCATCCGCATTTTATAGAGCGACTAAACATCCAAGAGATAGGTACATTCCAGATTGCCCATCGCAATAAACATCGACCACTGCGAGACTAATCAGTCAGAATGACGAGGAATTACACGGTAATTTACCTAGAATTCACCTTCCAATAGATATTGCTTGCTCATATTGTCGCAAGCATTCTCCTTCTGGGCAGAGAATATGTACGGGTCTCCACCACCGTCATTGGCAGAATGGAAGAGAAAGAAGGGGGGAGCACGTAGCGAACAGTGAACGGCGTCGTGGGGGATAGTGGGTGAAAGCACAGCCCGCGGCCATCGTGGCAAGCGTGACATTACGGATCAATTTGTCATCTGCTCGAGTGCGAAATCGACTGCAAAGTAATATGCAAACGACTGTAAGTCCGCCTTCCGGTAACGACGTTTACAGCTTATGGCTGTGAGATCTGTCACGGTAAGGTTTGGAACCCGTGCCTTGGCTGTGTGCTCGCTTCCTAACTGCTGTATCCAGGTTCAAGGGCTAGGTTAAGATTACCTGTAGTTCCTTTCCAATGGTGCCACACATAATCACAAACACAAGTTCGTATTGTAACGGACTGTAGATAGGCAACGGATTTACGTTTGGTAGGTGTTACCGTTGCCTGTTCAAGCACTGAGACTCCGCAGGGCCGGTTTTCTGCGCATATCTTTAACCATCTTCGGGCACTTGTTAGACAACAGGCCCAGCGCGCCACGCGTTACCCTGACCGAGAGTAGGCAATTTCTGGAGGCAGTGTTATGTGTCCCTATCTCCAGTCCGGTACAGAATGCAAATACTAAACAGCAACTGCGGTACCTACGAGAATGGTGGCTTGCAAGCCTGGCACTTGACGCCACACCACTGCTTCGTAAGCACACAGCTTCATAACGATACATATACACGGTAACAGTGAGGATGATCACGCGCCTTTCCGTCCCCCTATCGTCACCGTCCCGCTCTGCGGCATGCCAGCCGGTGGAATATGTCCCCAATCAACCAGTCTCTTCACTGGTTCCAGCCACCATTCAATTACAGGTGCAGTGTTCAACACAGCTGGTCAAAACGTGTACGCGCCAGTAGTGAAAGTCGGGGTCAACTTCACCGGATTGGAAGGTGTAGTTCCCGCTCCAAGCTCCTCAAGTGCTCGGGATCTGGGATCTTCTGAAAGCTCAGTCTTGGGGGTTCCAGCAAACCCTGCCGCAAAACGGCCTCTCCTTAGTAGATTGCCACGTTTTCTCAAGCCCAAGAAATATGAACGGACCGTGCAGCGCGAAGCGCCTCTCATCGACTCTGAAG
Source organism: Candolleomyces aberdarensis (assembly GCA_004126415.1). Classification (NCBI taxonomy): domain Eukaryota; kingdom Fungi; phylum Basidiomycota; class Agaricomycetes; order Agaricales; family Psathyrellaceae; genus Candolleomyces; species Candolleomyces aberdarensis. The sequence goes on from SDEE01000634.1 coordinate 4,671, forward strand.
AAGCGCATGCTAGGTCCAGACTCCCTCCTTTGCGAAACGAAAGGGGAGATGATATTGCTAGTAATCTCAGCTCACGCGCGTGGTCAACTGTCTACAGGTCCGACGGCCTCGGCGTGGTACGTTCCTAGTCGTGCTCGAGAATTGAGCTGATTCAAATTACTCCAGTCATCAGCAGAGGATGCATTGACTGTGTCCCATCAGCAAAGCCAACGAAGCCCGAGACTTACATATTGGAGATGCATAGATCGGGAAAGGGCCTTGCTGTTTGGGATCCTCGACCTAAAAGCCCGAATGCGGACGAACGGGGCCAGGGGGCTGTCCCGGGCGATGTTGGCACGTTCAGTGCTCATGAAGGATTCAGCAAAATATTTAACATTTTTGACGAACAAGCAATAAAAACCTCAAAATGTTCTCAGGATGCGTATCCTCCTCCCAAGTCGGACATCACCTCGAGGGAAGCACTACCACTCGGGTATACTTTTGCACGAGGTACCGAGACGGATGTTGAATTTACACTGGATGGCAAGTGAGTAAACGTGACATTACCACGGCATCATGGTTTGATCTCTCGCAAGTCGAATCTCAACTGATGACCACACAGGGCCCTCGCGTCTGGTACATTTCGGTGTTTTTCGTCCAAAGGTGCCGTATTGGCGCTGACTTCCTCTGCGGACCAACACGAGCTCAAGGATCGCATTCAGCTGCGAGAGTACATCATCAATAATGCATCGTTGCTATATCGATATGCCATTTCCATCCGAAGACTCGACAACAATGAATCGCTGTATTTTGTCACCGGTTGCATCAAGAGTGACAGTTGGGCTATGGCGGCCTTCAACGAACCCGTGGATCGCCCCAATGCCGTCCTCAGACTGGTTCAGACAGGTGGTAACTCCGACACATCAGCTCCTAATTATAATTGGACATCTCGAGGAACAGCAGAGGCTTGGACTGGCTCCAACCCGACCAGGGGGAAGGATACTTACACTGGTAAAAACCAGTGTCTTTTCCTCCGAGGGTACAAAATGACATTCTCTCCGGAATTCCGCTCGCGGATGAGCGGTCATTCCCCTGGCCCTGGAGGGCCCGACAGAGGCCATACCTCCCCCGGTCCCGATTCCTCTAATGGAGGTGGGGCTAGATACGGCGGAGCCCACGATAGAAAAGACTCACCAACCGATGGGTCCCATGGCGGAAGTGAGTTGCATCTGTCGAAGGGATCGACTTCGTCTCCCGGAAATGCGTGCTCTGAAGCTCTCCCAGTCGTACAAAACTTCCCAATGTATCGGAAAGCTGTGGGTGCTTCCAATTTTTCTCGTTGGTCAAACACTGATCCTTTCTCAGCCACTTTTGCATCCTTGCGATGGGATCAATGATCTACTGCTGGAGAAGGTGCGTCTCGATGGTGAACGTTCACGAACGTCCCCTGGTTTTTCTCAACCGTCATACGCTAGACAGGGGCAGACTGTGCCTTGAGCCACGACGATGATTGGAGGTTTGTGTTTGAAAACGCAGAAGGTGGGTTAGGCGAGATTTTTGTCCTCGAGCTCACAGGCCGTCTTGCTAACTTTGACACCTCCCAGACTACAAATTATTCAATGTGTTAGAGTCAAATTCTATCTCTGTTCAGAACAGTGAGACTTTTTTGCGGAATTATGCCTTCGCGCACACTCACAAAACATCTTTCTATTCTATGCGAGCAGGTGTGGCCGTTCTGACTCCCACAGCAAATAACAACCCAAGTCCGAACGCCGCGTCGATACCTTCCATTGCTTCAATTGGTGAAACAGGTTCCAATGAGATCGATAGAAATGCTCCGTCGGTGTCCTTCGTCGATCCAATCGATGAAACGATTTCCACTCTCTTACTCGAAGATCAGGAGCACCAGAAAGCGAAGTCCTTGGAAACGAGCTTCCGCTTGCCTAGTTTAGGCTCAAGTTTCATTCAGGGAGCAAGGGATTTCTATGCTGACGCTGCACAAGTCCCAGCGGAAGCCGTCGTCCCAGGTGAAAATTATTCTCCAGTACATGCAATTCTTAATGAAGCCCCCATACGTCCTCGTTTTATTTCGCGGCCTCTAACCGAAATCCAAGGAGAGTCAAGAAAAGCTGCCATCAAGACCTGCCCCAACATTAACGAAGCCAGTGCTGCGCCAGCTCCTCAGGTAGGACAGCTATATCCCCTGGTTGTCAATGAGTCCAACTGACCGCCTCTCAGAGCGCATATCGAGAAGTTATGGTCTCCCCTGGTCATTGCAACAATATCAATCAATTCCGTGGTGTCGGATCCGTGCGTCTGAACGACGACATTCTGCGCCGCATCTGCATACTKATGATTGCACAGTGTGCCTATGGGATAGCCAAGCAGGAACACTTATTGCCACACTTGAAGGCCATTCCAATAGTGTAAGGGGTATTGCTTTCTCACCTGATGGGCAAAGGCTGGCATCTNGCATCANGCAGACCACACAGTGTGCTTATGGGACAGCCAAGCAGAAACCCTCCTTGCCACTTTTGAGGGCCATTCCCATTGGGTTAATAGTGTCTCTTTTTCACCTGATGGGCAAAGACTGGCATCTGCATCAGTTGATTGCACAGTGCGCTTGTGGGACAGCCAAGCAGCAACCCATCTTACCACTCATGAAGGCCATTTCGAGGATGTAAGGAGTGTTGCCTTCTCACCTGATGGGAAAAGGCTGGTATCTGGATCAAATGATACCACAGTGTGTATGTGGGACAGCCAAGTAGGAACCCTTCTTGCTACTTTCAAAGGCCATTCTAGGTGGGTAAGATGTGTTACCTTTTCACCTGATGGGCAAAGGCTGGCATCTGCATCAGGTGATTGCACAGTGTGTTTGTGGGACAGTCAAGCACAAACCCTTCTTGCCACTCTTGAGGGTCATTCCAGTCAGGTAGAGGCCATTGCTTTCTCCCCTGATGGGCAAAGGTTGGCATCTGGATCGGGTGATGGGACAGTGCACCTGTGGGACAGCCAAGCTGGAATCCTTCTTGCCACTCTTGCAAGCCATTCCACTTATGTAAACAGTATTTCCTTCTCACCTAATGGGCAAAGGCTGGCATCTGGATCCTTCGATGCAACAGTGTGTCTATGGGACAGCCACACAGGCATACTTCTTGCCACTCTTGAAGGCCATTCTGATGGAGTACAGAGTGTTTCCTTTTCACCTGATGGGCAAAGGCTAGCATCTGCATCATGGGACCACACAGTGTGCCTGTGGGATGGTCAAGTAGGAACCCTTCTTGCCACTCTTGAAGGACATTCCAGTTGGGTATCAAGTGTGACCTTCTCACCTGATGGACAGAGGCTGGCATCTGCATCCCGTGATGGGACAGTATGTCTGTGGGATGGCCAAGTGGGAACCCTTCTTGCCATTTTTGAAGGTGAATGCTATTTTGGCAAATTTCTTGACTCTTCAACATTCTATGCAGTCATTACAAAACAGACCCCCTCTGTTTCTGGATTAGTTAGAGTGAAATTGGCAGGCCAACCTTTGGTACCAACTGTGCTTCCAATTTGCTGGTTCCCTTCAAACTGGCCAGTTTCCCAAGTATCTTTTAACTCTACATTTTCATCTGTAGCCATTGGGTGTCAGAATGGCAGAGTTTATATTCTGGAGATTTCTGAAGCATTAAAAGGCTGTGATTAATCCAGAATTTCTCTGATTTTGACCCTGGACACTGATTTGATCATCACTTCCTTTAAGTACAAGCACATATAGTATTGTCATGGATATTCTGCACCTATTCTTCCATTCTTGCAACTAGAGCAAATTTACTTTTGTGTAGCTCTCTATGCACTTTCTTCCTTTGATTTAGCTCTTCACTAGTTGTTGTATTCTTAGCTCCTTTCAATATTACAAATATACTTGTTGTATGCATATTTGGCTTTGAGGATGAAATAAGCATCATAGTACTAGAATCATAATTAGGGATATCTATTTTACAGTGTACGCATTGAGTAACCTTTCTTTCTACACTCCAACACTGAGACATGTCCAAAAAGGTAAGAAATGCAAGAGGTGGGAGTGGCAGAGGGCTGGGAGCCTAAGCAGTCAACTCCTTAAATTTGGTACCCCACATCTGGGTCTTCACAATCTCCTCCATACATGCATCGAACTGGGGACTAACACCAGCCCTGACCTTGCTCAACACTGCAATTGCCCTCAACATGCTCCTCTGCAACTGTGTAGCCCTCTTGAGATCCTGCTTGACAGTATCTTTGGTGACAGCTGCGCCCTTCATTGTCTTTTTGAGGTGAGGAGTGGCTTTGTCTAGATGTTGAGAAACAGCAGTAGGCATGACTGCGAAAGGCAGAAGAGCATCATCTGTGAGATGACCTTGATTTTATTGGAATTGTCTGAGTGGCCAGGGAGGACTTGGCTTAGGAAGACATGTAGGTTGAGTTTTGCGAGGCATGTGTCAAGCTGGAGAATGGAAGGTGAGAATGAATAAATCATCCAATATAGAAGCAAAAAGAATGCTTACCAAAGTGTACATCGTCTTGTACGCAGTCTTGTGAGTCTTGAGACCATCGTCCACCTTGTGCATCCAAGGACCCATCTGCACAGTTGACAAGGTGTATGCGACCGGCGGAGTTCAACAATGAGATTGCGAGGCGGCAGACAGTCTACATTGCGCCAAGGATAGATGGGCATGTTGTATAAGAATGGGATTGAACAGTACAGGGAGAGAAACTCACCAAATCATCGTCAACCATAAGAGACAAGAAGTTGACGAGGAGCAGTGACAGCAGCTTGTCATACGATTGAGATGCATCCGCAAAAGTCTACCAAATAGCGGAAACAACAGTCGTGGGTAGCTGGGCTGGTATCCCTGATTTTGGCCTATCATTGCCCCGAGATAAATGTGGTTAAAACAACTAAAGAAGAGGGAGAAAATGATGACGTACATGAAGCTGGGCCAGATACTTTGACGGCTAAATTGTCGCAAGCTTTCCAGGACGCGCTGCAGCCACTTTTCGCGTAGCCTCTTCCGGGTTTTGCAAGTTAGTGAACAACGGTGTCCAAAGGATACCCGCAACACCCTCTAGTTGTCTGTGCAAGCAGTAGATCATGACATAACTGGGACACGGCAATGAGATATGCCATCCATGCTTATTGAAAACGACGAACCACTTTGGCAGCATGCAACTCGAGGAACCTCTTTGTCGGATCTGTCTTGACCATCTTGACGATCGCAGGTAACAAGTTGCTATTATTTGCAAATCAACGTCAGGTCTTTCATAATGGCGAGAATACTGACAGTATTGACTGCAAACGCCGCAGTAGACCTGATTTCCTCCTGGTCAGAAGCAAAGTGCTCAATGGGATTGTTAAATACTTCTTTCCGATATGAAATAACACTGAAAACAACAAACATTCAGTCAGCTGGAATTCGCAATAGAAGCAAGGGAGGTACAGAATCGGATTTTGAATACTCACATGAACCTTCCAAACTCTAACAATTAGTAAACTAAAGATAATCAAAGAAGGCTTAGCCTTGGAGCTAGGCTACAAACACAACATAACCATATCAGCCTCCAAGAATTATCGACAGAAATGCTGCAGGATGTACCTTGATATTCTTGGAATACTCTGCAATGACACCCACCGCAAAACCTTGCAAATTCTTCACAACCTGGGTAATACACCTAGCTACATTTGCCAGACTATTCTCAGTCTTCGGCGCCTTCTCCGAAGCAATGACCAGTGTTTGGCACAAGGTGCGTCAAGATCTGGTTATCAGCCTGCACCAAGGTCCCGAAGAGCCTGAAAAGAGCTTCCAAAGTGACCCCATCAACCAAAGGCAAATGAGAGATCTTGAACACCTCGTTTAAGAATCTGATTTGACTTGTTGGAAGGGTGGAAGGGGAGAGCCCCAAGAGGATAGAGAGGATAGGGAGACCTTGAGTGAGGAGTGAGATGTCGGGGTGATATAGGGCCTGATCACAAGAACGAGGGCAGACAGTAGGTTGAGCGAGATACCCGTGCTGTAGCTGATTGGTGGAAAAGAGTGCTCGGTGAGCGAGGACGATGAATAAGAAAAGACGACAAACCTCTTCAGAAGAACCTCCAAAGCAAGCTTTCGCATTCCACAAGGGCTCGAATCGCCCTTGACTTCCAATGAACAGAGGTCTGCTCAAGGAGAGCAATTTAGGTGGCTCAGACTTCATGGCAGACATTTTCTTCACGGTTGCAAAATCTCGAGATGAGTACGGGTGGGATTTTGTTGTGGATGGTGGTGAGGAGTTCAGGTCGGGTGCCGAGGATGGCGGCAGCGGCGGAAACGGCGAATCTTGTAAGAGCTGTTCATTGTCGGTAGCAGAACATACCCATCGGCCAAATCATCATTGGCTCCCCTCATCTTCGTCACCCGCAGCATAGCTCTTTCCAATTGGTCCAAGGTATCAGGACATATAACTTCTTGAGAACGTTTTTGAGCTAGTCACAGGATTATACTTGATAGATTGAATCCCAGTCTAGATGATGGCCTACTGGTACGGCGTGTCCTCTGAAGAGTACTTCAACACGAGAGCTTCCAGCACCTGCAACGAGCCCTCCCTCGACTATTCATCACCTTCTGAATCACTTTCAAAATTCTTGGCACAGTATGATCCAAGGCCAGTGCAATCTGTCCAGGAACGATGTGCAACAGCAGCAACCTACTTCACTCACACACGGGGTGAGGTAGGATGATATTCTTCAACAGATCATCAAACAACGGGGATGGGTGGCTAATCAACTACTGGTAGTCTAGGTTGCAAGAGGCATAAATCCATAGAACCGGGGGGTTGTAGTCACAGGCACCATAGCTCAGTGGTAGAGCAACACGGCCATAGTGTAGGGGTCGCAGGTTTGAATCCTGCTGGAGCCGCATTTTCTGTTGGTTTATGAAGCTGGTCATTACTCAGTCGTATCAACGGAGGTCATGCGATCGGAATGAACTGCCAGACATGAGGATAGCACGGTTCCTGACAACAGGCCTGGCGTGCAATAGGACACGGCGAGGACTCGGTGCTGGAGAGGTGGTTGGGGAAACAGCTGATTGGGATTCTTGAGCGGTTCGATGAGGGTTTCTGGTGGGTAGAGCTCTATTACACGTCCTATACGCGTAAAAATGGGAAATACCTATGTTCTCGATTTGACCAAGCGGCTCGGGTGTGAGCTCCAATGCGCCCATCAAGCAGCAACTCGGCAGCGATAGTCTTCAAAGCTACATGTAAGACTTCTTGAACGATGGTTTATAGCTGCATAACGCACCGTGCGCGGCGCTTCGTTGCTTTACCGCCCGAATGCCAACGACTTTTCAAAACCAAAGTTATCCGGGCCGAGTAAACACAAATATTTGGACAAGGTGCAGAGGATGGCCCCGAAATCTCAACCTTTTCGTAAGATGCGTAAAACTCTATGGTTTGGCGGTCTTGTCAACGAATCTGTTCATTCTCCATATAGCACTCTTGCGAATTTCATAGCTTTGGGCCTCTCAGTAGTTGGAATGGCTCCAGCCATGTGTACCCAACTTCCGCAACAACAATCGCAGGGTACGGGCCAGGTTCAGCAAGTTTGGCCTGCAAGCAATGGCAGGTCAAGGGTCATTCGGCATCGCATTCGCCCTCACCTCCACCCTCATCGTTCGGGCATAACAAGATGCTCCAACCCTGGATTCCGTTAAGCAATTCCTGTTGCGTATTAAACTAGAGTGCTCACGTCAACCAGTCAACTCATCTTGGGCAAGCTGCAGCCTGGGAAGAGACCTATCGACCTCATCATTGACTTGCTTGTCTGCCTTTGGGAGTACGCTATCACCAGGGGCATCGGAACCATCGCCCATCTCAGTAAGTATCTTAACTTCGCTCCCTCTTTTCGCACTTCCTGCGTTTTGATCCTCATAACTCCCTCTCTACTAGACATGGGCCCACACAGCAGGGGTTTTCCTCACAGCTCCAGCAGCTTGGGACACAAAGGGCTGCGAAATCATGTATGAGGCAGCTATGGTAGTTGGCCTCCTTGCGAGCGCTGTGCAGTGGACCATACTTCAACGGGCAGGCTGAAGATCATCAACAAACCCAAGACCACTGCGGTCCACTGTGCTCACCTCACCGAGCTTCACCACCTGGAGCCCTCACAGAACTCTTATCGTCTGCGATACTGGTGGTGATGTAAATTTGGCCCTGTACAAGGTGAGTTTTGACTCTTCTTTCATTGATTAGCTCAACCACTGATAATCATATCCTCTGTACCGCGTTAGATTATCGGACAGATGGCAAACCCTCACCTTTGAGATTGCTGAGATGTGTGCTCGGTCTGGAGCGAACTGTGATAGTTTTTGACTGCAAGCTTGTTATCATTACGGTAAGTACCCCTTCTCAAAATGCATTTAAATACTAAATGAATGCCCTTGATCAGATGTTTCGAATAGGTCAAGTTGCCCGCGGAACAGCTAGAATGGCTAAAGAGGCTCTGTGTATATTGAAAATGACGAAGTGGATGTTGCGATTTGCGAACATAGGTCTGTGTGCTTCACATCTCTGCTCTCGTGGCTTGTCGACAAGTTGTGTTTGATAAATTGCAATACCTAGTCAAGAAGGGGGCGATCGCTAGGAGAGGGTGCACCATTTCTGTCCCCTAGCTCTATGCTGTTGAAGTTGATATCCAACGTCTCACAACGAAGATTTCGCGGTGTGAGTTTTGCAAATGGACCATCGACCTCTGTCGACCTTCCAGCAGAACGTGGCCACTTCAAATAGAGTCGGGTTCTATACTGAGTTTGAGCTTGGGTTGGAGTTGTGTAGCGTGGATGTTTGAGGAACCTTGTTGGCTTTCTACCACCTTGACAAGTGACTCTCGTTGTGTTGAAAGTTGATATGATTGTTAAATACAAATTTTGGGACATCTTCCCGAACCTTTCGTCCCAACGCTTTGTCTGCCATCGAGATTACCTCGAAAATGTTTAGGCTTTGCATTCTTTGAGCAAACCAACTGCGGTCCAGAGTTAGGTGCAGAGTCACGGGATGCTCATCATTGAACAGCATCAGAGGCTCTCTCACTGCAACTTGAACTCGGGCCACCATCTACTGTCCAAACTTTGCGATCTAACCGAGCTTTTTGAATCAACCAACTAACATGTCTGAATTTACTTGTTCTGGAGGAGGTGAACCCCATGGTCCCAACAATTGGGAGCGCAACACGCTGATCCAGTCTCATGCTGCAACGCCAGGCACCGATGGTAGTCAACCCCCTAGCAAAGCCAGCCGATTCAGAGCGTGGGTGGGGGAGAAATATGACAAAGGGAAGGATAAGATTGATAGGCGCGTGCAAAAGGCGGAGAGGGGTGTCAAGTTGCTGCTCAATCGAGGCAAGCCAAAGAACAAGGGAGAGGGAGAAACAGGACCTCAGGATGCTGGGGGTTCAGGGTTGAGCGACAACGCCGGTGTCCTGGGAATGGGTCGCGCTTGTAGGGACAGGGAGGCTGCTATGGCCAGTGAAGTGGGCGCTGCCAACACTCTCGCGAGCAGTATGCCAGTTGCAACAAATATGAGCGCAGAGGCTTTTGGTTTGCCTGCCGAACTTGAAACTGGTCAAGAAGCAACACCATCTATCCCCCAACTCTATGCTGTGTTTGCTTCATTTCCAAAGGACGAACATGGCCATTCATCAGAGCCAGTCATCACTCCAATGATTCCAAAGCCCGTTTTGGATGAAGATAACGCTGCCACTGTGCATGGCATCGGAAACGCTTTGGTGGACTCCCTTCCTGCTGTTGTAGTCACCAAAATAGAAGCGGATACTATGGACGGTGCTCCTCAGGTCCATGGCGCTGAGACTGTTCTTCCTTCCACAGCCGCCAACAACCTCCAAGACACTGTGCCTTCCTCCGTTCAGCCCCAGCCGACCCTTACTTCAGCTACAATCAACGATAACAGCAATCCTTTGCAGAACACCATGATAGCCTCCACCGTCTTCATGCCCGCTTTGGCTGAGGAAACAGGTGGTGCTCACAATAGGAAGGAAGGCATTGAAGGTCCATCTGCTTCCGCACCTGGGATCGCTCGTGGTGTTGTGAATGAGGCGATCTCTGCAACAGATTCCTCCAGGTTCTGGGCGATTACAAAGGGAACATTTAGGGCTGCGCTGGGTATCGTTTTCACCCTTGTTCCGGAGCCATTCAAAGGTCTGGCTGGAGCATTGCTGAAAGTGGTGGATGTCATTGAGGTATGCATTTCTTCTGCTTTTCATGTGTTTCCATCACTCCAACATTGCATAGAAAGCCGATTCAAACAAGGAAGAAGTGCGATCTTGAAGAAACGTTGCGATCTCCGGGGTTTGAGTATCGTAAATGCTGTCAAGGGGAAGGATCTGAAGGTTCTGTCGGAAGATCTGAAAGATAGTGTTGGACGTCTTGTGGCATATGTATCTTTCTTTGCATGCTTTTTTAAACATTCAAGTAATGTTCTGGCTACAGGGGAATATGGAATACTTTAGAGGCTGCAAATAAGGAGAAGTCAAAGGGAATTGTGGTGTATGTGTTGGTGGAGGATGATATTGAGGTTCTCAAGAAAGCAAACAAGAAACTGGATGAACTCCTGCAATGTTTTTGGGTATGCTTCTAATGACCTTATATCCTTGCAGTGACAGCTCACATTCTTGACAGATTGAAAATCATATTGCAGGGACAATTGTCTTGAGTGACATTCTTGCCAATGTTCAAGACCAGGCAGCATGGATGCAAGGTCTCTGTGCAGTTCTTGACAAACACTTGGAGGTTTGTTTTCCATCTCTGTTATTAAGATCTGTTGCCATTGACCAGATAAGCAGAATTCCACTCTTGGCCAACTCAAACGGGTTCCTGGTGCTGCTTATGACTCACAGGAGGTTGTGGMCAAGGTTGTGYCMTGCTTYGAAGGYACCCGCTCCGCACTCTTGGCTAATGTCGGACGCTGGATGAGTGGCTCTATCTCTGATGGCCACCCTCCACTCTATGTTCTCGATGGCATTGCCGGGATTGGCAAGTCTACTGTGGCCGTAACTGTGGCACAGCGTGCAGCAGCCATCAACTCTCTTGGGGCAACCTTTTGTTTCTCTCGAGATCAGGAGGATCGGAAGAAATCTTTGGGTTTTGTGCATACTGTTGCATACCAGCTTGCTCGCTATGATGCAGCTTATGGGACAGCTGTTGCAGGTGCCATCACTGGTAATCCTGAGGCTCTCAGCAAGGTTCTCACTGAGCAGTTCAGCTCACTTGTTGCCAAGCCACTCCATCCACTGCTTGAGCAAAGAATAACTCCACTTGTTCTGGTCTTTGATGCTCTGGATGAATGTGTTGAACCTGATGCCTCTAATATTCTGAAACTTATCATATCCTCAATCTGTCAGTTGCCAAATGTCAAGGTGTTTCTTACCAGTCGTCCTGAGCTAGGACTGAGAAGCAGGTATATGGGCACAAAAGATGCAAATGTCTTCCATCTTCAGGAAATAGAAGACCTGATAGTTGAGAAGGATATTTCTCTATATGTGAACCATTCTTTGTCCTCACTCCAAATGAAGGAAGCTCTAGGGGACTCCTATCATCCTTCCTGGCAACCAACAGCAGAGGACAAGGCTAAACTTGCCAAGTTGTCTGGGAAACTCTTTATTTTTGCATCCACTGCCATCAAGTTTATACTTGATGAACAATACCTTGATCCTCCAAGTCAACTTGCCCAAATTTTGGATTTGCAGTCCAAGGATCCTAATCCAATATCTCAGTTGGATGATCTGTATCTTAATGTGCTTAGATCAGCAAAGCCTGCAGGAAAGGCAAAACCCTGGCTCAGCAGATTCCAAAAGATTGTTGGTGCTATTCTAGCCATCCAGGTTCCTCTTTCTGCCCTGATTTTGGAAAGACTATTGGATCAGGCAGAGGGTACAGTTCAAGCTGCTTTGGCCAACTTGCATTCCATTCTTGCTCCACTGGGTGAAGGCCTTGCCCTCACATACAAGGTTCATCACAAATCTTTTCCAGACTTTATTATGGGACCATCTTGTCCCTCTGAATTCCAAATTGTGGAAAAAGAGCAGGATTTGGAATTGGCAAAGTGTTGCCTAGAAGTGATGAACAGGCAACTCAAGTTCAATATTTGCCAAGTGTCTGTACCCTCTGAGGATCAATACAAAGACCTGGATGATTTGCTCAAAGGAGGCCTGACTACAGACCACATCTCCAAAGAGTTGGAATATGCAGTGTGCTACTGGGCTAATCACCTTAGCAAACTGGAGGGCATAGGCTCAGATCTAATTGTCTTGTTGGAGGAATTCTCAAAGAAGCATGTAATGCATTGGCTTGAAGTATTGGCCTACATCAAACAGCTGGACTTAGCACAAACTATGCTGAAAACAGCCTTGGCAGTATTGGTATGTCAAATTTAGATGGTGATGATTGTCCATTATTTGCTAAAATATAAAACAATAACTGTAGCAAGGTCACAATAGCTCAGAGTCATTGAAACAAAATTTCAAATATAGCCAGAGATTGCTTTTGCTAAACTCTAGCATTATCAGGAGGTCACCTTTGCATATATATTGGTCTTGCATACCTCTGGCACCAAAGCAAACAACCATTCAGGGAATGTATCAAGAGCAAAAGGATCGAGTATGTGTTACAAAAGGGGATACAACATGGCCATTGGAGCTTGCAGTTTTGAAGGGCCATACAGGGTCTGTGAACAGTGTTGTCTTCTCACCTGATGGGCAAAGGCTGGCATCTGCATCAGCTGRTRGCACAGTACGTCTGTGGAACAGCCAAGCAGATAACCTGGCTGTCTCTCCTGGAGGCCATTCCAGTGGGGTAATGAGTGTTGCCTTCTCACCTGACGGGCAAAGGCTGGCATCTGCATCACTTGATGGTACTGTGCACCTGTGGAACAGCCAAGCAGGAACCATTGTTGCCACCCTTGAAGGCCATTCTGATGGGGTATTCAGTGTTGCCTTTTCACCTGATGGCCAAAGGCTAGCATCTGCATCAGTGGACAAGACAGTGTGTTTGTGGGATAGCCAGGCAGGAACCCTTTTTGCTACTCTTGAAGGCCATTCCAATTCAGTAATGAGTGTTGTCTTCTCATCTGATGGGCAAAGGTTGGCCTCTGCATCACTTGACAAAACAGTGCAGCTATGGGACAGCCAAGCAGGAACTCTTGCTACTACTCTTGAAGGCCATGCCAGTGGAGTAATCAGTGTTGCCTTCTCACCAAATGGGCAAAGGCTGGCAACTGGATCAGTTGATAGGACAGTGCGCTTATGGGACAGCCACGCCGGAACCCTTCTTGCCACTCTTGAGGGCCATTATCATGGGGTAACAAGTGTTGCCTTCTCCTCTGATGGGCAAAGACTGGCATCAGCATCACTTGACAGCACGGTGAGGCTGTGGGACAGCCAAACAGGAACCCTTCTTACCACTCTTGAAGGTAAATCCCATCTCAGCATTTTTGCAGACCCTTCAACACTCTTTGCACATATCTCAAAACACACACCCTCTATTTCTGGCTTGGTCAGAGTCAAACTGACAGACGAGCCCTTGTCATCAACTGTGGTCCCAATTTGCTGGTTTCCTTCGAGCTGGCTAGTTTCTTCAGTATCCTTTGACTCTACATTTACATTTGTTGCCATTGGGTGCTACAATGGCCAAGTGTATCTTCTTGACATTTCTGAAGCCATAAAGAGTTGTGGTTAATCCATAATTTCTTGATCTAGACCCCAGGCCCTGTTCTCACTGTCACTTCTTTTAAACACCTGTGCATGTAGTATTCTTTTTGTGTATGCCACATCTATCCTTTTGTTCTCACAACTTAAGTAAACTCACCCTTGTGTAACCTTCTATATATTTTGCCAAAGTTGTGGGCCTCTTCTCTCAAGCCTATGATACTGAACACCAGACAAACAATCACGGATCCATACCAAGTTGCCTTGTGACAAGATTGTGAAATAGTATTGTAGTACTAGAATTGCAATTGAGAATATTTATTTTACAGCATATGCATTAAGTAACCTTTCTTTGAACGCTCCAAACCGAGACACATCCACGAAGGTAGGAAAGACAAGAGGAGAGGGCGGTGGAGGGTTGGGAGCCTAAGCAGTCAATTCTTTAAACTCAGTACCCCACGTCTGGCTCTTCCTAATCTCTTCCACAAATGCATCAAACTTGGGACTAACCCCGGCCCCAACCTTGCTCAACGCCGCAATCGCCCTCAACGCGCTCCTCTGCAATTCCGCAGCCCTCTCGAGATCTTGCTTGACGGTATCTTTGGTGACAGTCGCGCCCTTCATCGTCTTCTCGAGTTGTGGAGTGGCTTCGTCTAGACGCTGAGAAACGGCAGTAGGTGCGACTTGCGAAAGGCGGAAGAGCATCATGTGCGAGATGACCTTGATTTCGTCGATTTCGTCGGAATCGTCCGAAAGGCCAGGAAGGACTCGGCTTAGGAAGACATGGGGGTCGAGTTTCGCGAGGCATGTGTCGAGCTGGAGAATGGAGGGTGAGAATGAATATCTCATACAATATAGAAGCAAAAAGAATGCTTACCAAAGTGTACATCGTCTCGTACGCGGTCTTGCGAGTCTCGAGACCATCGTCCACCTTGTGCGTCCAAGGACCCATCTGCACAGTCCTGACGAGGTCGGGATTGACATCAGTCTCCTTGTACATGTTAGGCAACAGGCTCTTCAAATGATCCCTGACGAGGTGTGGCTTGGTGCGAGCGGCGGAGTTCAACGATGAGATCGCGAGGCGGCGGACAGTCTGCATCGTACCAAGGGTAGACGGGCATATCGGATTAGAATTGGATTTAACGGTAGCGGCAAGGAAGACTCACCAAATCGTCGTCAACCATAAGAGACAAGAAGTCGACGAGGAGCGGTGACAGCAGCTCGTCGTACGATTGGGATGCATCCGCAAAGGTATACCGAATAGCGGAAACGACAGTCGCGCGGGTAGCTGGGCTGGTATCCCTGATTTTGGCCTGTCATTGTCGCGAGATAAATGTGGGTTAAAAAACTTGAGAAGAGGGAGAAAAAGATGACTTACATGAAGCTGGGGCAGATACTTCGACGGTTGAGTAGTCGCAAGCTTTCCAAGACACGCCGCAGCCACGTTTCGAGTAGCTTCTTCCGCGTTTTGCGAGTCGGCAAACAACGGCGGCCAAAGGAAATCCGCAACGCCCTCTAGCTGTCCATGAGAGCAGTGGGTCACGACCTACATGGGACACGACACTGAGATATGCCATGAGGGGAGACTTGTTGAAAATGACGAATCTCCTTGGCGGCATGCAACGCGAGGAACCTCTTCTTCGGGTCTGTCTCGACCATCTTAACGATCGCAGGCAAGAATTGCTGCAGGTTGCCGATAGCAATGTTACCTATCGTTCACAAACAAACGTCAGGTCTTTCATATAACAGCGAGAATACCAATGTTAGTTGACTTACCAGCTGCAAATGCGGCGGCAGACCTGATCTCTTCCTGATCAGAAGCAAAGTGCTCGATAGAGTTGTTGAACACCTCCTTCTGATTCGACATATCGCTAAAAACAACACGCGCTCAGTCAGCGAGAATTCACAATAAAAACAAAAGATATACGGGAAATCGGAGATACTCACATGAACCTTCCAAGCTCTCCAACGATGAGCAAACTGAGAATAACCAATGAAGGCTTGGCTTTGGAGCTGGACTAAAAACATAACATAACCATATCAGACCTCCAAAAATCATCAACGGAAATGCTGCAAGACGTACCTTGATATTCTTGGAATACTCCGCAATGACACCCGCTGCAACACCCTGCGAATTCTTCACAACCTGGGCGATACACCTAGCCACATTCGCCGGACTGTTCTCAGTCTTAGGCGCCTTCTCCGAAGCAATGACCAAATTCGGCACGAGGTGCGTAGAGATCTGGTTGTCGGCCTGCACTAAGGTCCCAAAGAACCTGAAGAGGGCTTCCAAAGCAACTCCAGAAACCAATGGAGAGTGAGAGATCTTGTAGGCTTCGTTCAAGAGGTCCGATTCGACTTGTTGGAAGGTCGTGGAAGGGGAGAGCTCCAAGAGGATGGAGAGAATAGTGAGACCTTGCGCGAGGAGTGAGATGTCGGCCGTGGTGATGTAGGGCCTGATAACAGGAACGAGGGCGGACGGTAGGTTGGGCGGGACACCTGCACTGTAACTGGTAAGAGGGAAGCGAACGAGAGAGAAATCAGTCATCAGATTGAACGACGAAAAGAAAAGATGACAAACCTCTTCAAAAGAACCTCCAAAGCACCAAACACCTCCGCCTTCCCGGCTCTCCCACTCTTCTGCAAGAGGTTGATCAACCACTGCACACACCCGTTCGCCCAATCATCTCCGACAGGAGCCTCCTTCGCAACCTTCGTAACAACCTTGACCGCACCCTCGGTCTTCCCGCTAGGCCTGCAAATGAACTCCCACTCCTTAAGCCCCTTGGTCTTGACGATGTCGGGAGCAGCGATCCACAGGTCCCCAATGCAATCTTCGGCACAAGCCCGCACCTCAGCGTCCGTATCGTGGTTACTAAGCCTGGAGAGAGCCTGGTCRTACACCTCATCSACCCAAGCCCCGCTCTTAATANGGCGCAAGCGAGGTAAGCARCGACGAGAACACGCGGAAGCTCTCCGACGCAACTCTCGGATGCCTCTCCTTCACCAACTGCAACAACACAGGCGTAACAGTCGGCAAGGAAGCCTGGAACGASGTGGGGGAGTGTGTCGAGAACAACAGTGAAAGGAAGGAGAGACAGCTCAAATGAAGAGCAGCTGTGGTAGACGACGACGATTGCGATAACACCGACTTGGAAATCGTAAGGATCTGCGGAGTTTGCTCTGACAACGACCCAGGGAGAACGGTGAGCAGCGTATGCAGCACCGAGAATCCTGATTGCAAAACCACAGAGCTCGTCTTGGGGGACTTGATCTGGTTCAATAGGGCCTTGGCCAATGCAAGTACTTGCGACTTGAGAAGGGTATGCGGAGTTTCTTCCGTGTCCATAACTTCCTCGGTATCGCGCTTTCGCTTTCCACGAGGGCTCGAATCGTCCTTGACTCCCGAAACACCGCCGTAAACAGAGGTCTGCTTGAGAAGAGTGATGTAAGTGGCCCAAACTTCAAGGCGGACGTTCTCTTCACGATCGCCGAATCTTGAGATGAGAACGGGGGAGATTTCTTTGAAGATGGCGGTGAGCAGCTCAGGTCGGGTACCGATGATAGCAGCTAGCAACTTCGTGGCCGAACGGCGAATCTTGTAAGAGGTGTCTTCATCGTCAGAGTATCTAGTAAGGACGATGAGAACGATACAGCGAATTGAAAGACAAACGGAACATACTCGTCGGCTAAGTCGTCGTCGTCTTCGTCTTCGTCATCAGCGTCGGGCATCTCCTCGTCTTCGTCGTCCGCCGCATAATTCTGTCCAAGATATCAGGACATTTAACTTAGAGAACGTTTTCGAAAGCACTCACAGGATCGTACTTGATAAACTGAATCCCAGCTTGAATAATAGCTTGCTGATACGGCGTAACCTCCGAAGAGCACCTCAACACGAGAGCCTCAAGCGCCTGCAACGACCCCTCCCTCAACTCCTCGTCGTCCTTCTGAATAGCCTTCAAAATGCTCGGCACGACATGGTCCAATGCCGGAGCAATCTGGCCCGGAGAATGACGCGCAACAGCAGCAACCAACTGCACCGTAGTCCTCTGCTTCTCCACCGGCGCACCCGGGGCGAGGTTTGGCAGAATGATATTCCTCAACAGGTCATCGAACAACGCCGGTTGCGAAATCGGGATGAATTGCGAGACAGTGAGGATAGCACGTTTCCTGACGACGGGGCGAGCGTGCAGTAGGAGAGGAGGAAGGACTTTGAGTGGCTGTGGCGAGAGGTTGGTGCTGGAAAGATGGTTCGGGAAGCGGCTGATCAGGATTGTTAGGATGGAGAGCGACTCGACGAGGGTCTCTGGTGGTGTAGAGCTCTGTTACACGTCAAAAACCAAATCAGATAAACCCTGCTATCGCTGTACGCGTGAAATTAAGAGACACATACGTTCTCGATTTGACCAAGGAGCTTGGGAGTGAGCTTTGCACAAGCGCTAGCAGCAATGCGCCCGTCAGGCGGCAACTCGGCAGTGATAGTCTTCAAAGCTACGTTCCACACACTTGTTAGATTCATTGAAGAACGTTCTATATAGCATAATAACGCACCCAACCCAGAGATATCGCGCAACTCTTCGTCTTTGCCACCCGAAAAGTCGATGAGCTTATCGACGACCAACTCCATCTGGGTCTGCCGCAAGATCTTGATCAACTGACCCAGACTACAGAGGTTTAACAGCACGTTAACATTTAATTCTTTTCCCTCGTATTCATACAAATGAATGAAAGAGGTACACACCATTTCACAGCCTGGTTCTTGACTTCAGATATCTTGTCCTCAACGAGCGAAAGGACCTGGTTCAGGACCTTATTCTCAACAGCTTCATCTCCCTGGAACGAATTTGGATCCTGCTTGATCTCAGTCATAAGATCGTTCAGCCCCATGAACCTGCGTAAATCGCAGAGCAGCCCTTTCAGTGAGGTTGATCTTGATAAGACGCGTTGCGCGCTCACCGAAAGTCCTGGTCCGGGGACTGCATCTGGAGGTTCACGACGATGGTGAGCACCGGGTGGTATTGCATTGGATGCATTCAAGCTAACCTTTTCGATGAGACTGTTCATAAGATATCCCTTCGTCATCTTGATATCTGGACCGGGGGTGGCGGTTAGAGTGAAAGAAAGGAAATAACAGCTTCGAGATTGGGGCTGCTACATAGGATGCACGTGACGCAAATAACGCGTTCGAGAGACGCGTCTCGACCGAGGGATCCTCGAGGCACGACAAGGCACGTTCATTTCTCATCTCACACCGTTCCAACCAAATTGATATACAAATTAGAATATAGTACAGTGTCATAGAGCTCGTAGCTAAGCACCATCGCTCCCTAGTCCCAAGCAACCTTGATCAGAAACGGAGAAGCACTCGAAGAAACGACCAAAAACGTACCTGCTTCCTTGGTCCACTCCAAATGTCGCTTCACATCCGCGTCAGTCACGGTAGGAGGCGTGATCTCCAGCGACTTCAAGAAATCCGTCAACTTCAGAGGCGGTTCCAAAAGTTCATCGGATTCAATATCGGTCCACGCCTTCTCCGTGGCCGCGGGATCGCCATGCGAGCACGGTGTCCACTTAAGCTTCCCATTCTCCGGATCCNGAACCTGCTTGAAATGGGCCGCGTTTATCACTTTCCTCACTGGCTGCATCAGCGCGTCACGGACGACGATCGCGATATCAGAGCCAGAGTAGCCCTCGGTCTTGTCTCCTAGAGCCTGATAATCCTCGGAAGTGAGTTGACATGGGGTGTTGCCGACGTGGATTTCGAACATTCGTTTGCGAGCCTCCCGACCGGGTAATGGAATGTATATCCGTTTCTCGAACCTGGGGGGTAGATACGTGATGAGCCAGACAGAACCTTGTCGTGGGCGCTAGAAGCAACACTCACCGACGCTTGATTGCGTTATCGAGCTGCCATGGGATGTTGGTAGCACCAAGCACCAGAACCCCGCTGTCGTCATGACCCACGCCATTCATTTGCACGAGGAATTCGGTCTTGATTCGGCGGGATCCCTCTGATTCGGATTCGTTTCGAGTTCCAGCCAAGGAGTCGATTTCATCGATGAAGATAATTGAGGGCTTCGATTCTCGAGCCAGTTCGAACAGCTGCTTGACCAACCTGAAGGGGAGGTGCAAGTAAGTCAGGGAAAACATGAGTCTATCCGCATGCCACGCACCGTTCAGAGTCTCCCTGCCACTTGCTGACCAGGTCCGAAGAGCTCACGCTGAAGAAGGTGCTCTTGGCCTCCGTAGCAACAGCCTTTGCGAGGTAGGACTTGCCAGTCCCTGGTGGTCCATAAAGCAAGATTCCCTTCCACGGTGTCCGCTTTCCAGTGAAGAGATGGGGAAACTTGATGGGGAGAATGACGGCCTCTTTCAAAGAGTTCTTCGCAGCCTCCAGACCAGCAACGTCGTCCCAGTTGACATTGGGCTTCTCAGTGAGGATAGCCCCAGACAGCCCAGCACGAAGTTTCTTTGTTTCAGGGTCCTGGTCGTCGTCCTCTTCTCCGTCCTTCCTATTGGTCAGTAGCGATCAGGAAAACATATTGTGACGAGCAAGCAGCGAGATCCACGCACTTTTTGCCACTGGGCCCTGAAGCACCCCCCGCACCATTCGCGCCTATTGCACTCCGTCCCCTCTTCTCCCCTTGAGAACTCAGATGTTCCTTGAGCGTTTCCGCACGCTTGAGATACTCTTCGACCTTGGACTTGATCAACTCCTTGGACTTCTGGTTCTTCTCATCTGGAAGAGTCAATGCAAAGCCCAAGCAGCACGATTAAAGAAACCTCATACATTTCAGCGCGTGGAGGAAGAAATCTAAAGCATTCTGGTATAGCCTGTACGCCTCTGCGTAGTTGCCCTTGTTATCTTCTTCAATCGCCTTCTGGACAATATCAATCGCTCTCTATACCTGAAAATGTTAGCTCTAGCCCATGCCAGAGACGATGAACATACGTCTAGGCTGTTGGTGTTGGACATCTGGCAACGATGGTGGCAATGGAGTCAGGGAGGAGGCAGCTTGATTCGCCGCAGGCACACAGCAAAGGCCAAGCCGTAGTTTGCGCATGTTGATTTCTGATGGCGGCGCAGGCGGGGGCGGGGTGGCTGGTCGATTGGCGGCGACCACCGACTGTGGAAAGGCTTCGAAACACTGCGGAATCTGGAGCATTACGGCTGTTCGGATCGTGCTCGTCGTCACTCTTCGGCTTCAGAGACCTCCGTTTGTCACCCTGCACAGGGATTTGCAGTGATCCGGTTCCGAGGCTGAGGTGGATGTCGTCCTTGACCGACAAAGTACCCTAGTTGCTATGTATGACGACCCCACAAAGGCTCCCAGAACAAGCCCGACCTTGGCAAATGTATTCCCGGCGGCTGCGCAGATGATCCCCAGCACAGCACGACGTCCACGGAGCACTGCGATCCTAGGACCACATACCTCTCCCATAGCTTCTCTATTTGACTCGGCGACAAACGGTGGTGCTTCCGGGTAGCTCGAGTCCGTAGCCGATTAGGTGACTCTGTTTGCAGGGTGCAGTGAAGGGATATGTAATCCAAACATATTCCCCGTCAGCCTCTCTTCCGTACANCCACAATAGCCAAAAGTCTGCCGCCTGAAGCCCTCCCCTTGTCCTCTTAATTGTTGCAGCACTTG
Source organism: Candolleomyces aberdarensis (assembly GCA_004126415.1). Classification (NCBI taxonomy): domain Eukaryota; kingdom Fungi; phylum Basidiomycota; class Agaricomycetes; order Agaricales; family Psathyrellaceae; genus Candolleomyces; species Candolleomyces aberdarensis. The sequence continues at coordinate 26,013 of SDEE01000634.1, forward strand.
TTTCAACCATTCATATATAGGGCTGTAGACTTGCATTGTCGTGTCCTGGCGCCAACAACACATTTGACACACCACTGGACAACAGCCAAACCTACCATTTCGGGCGAGCCTCGCTGTTAGGTCCGAGCACCACAAAGCCACGAGTAAACAAAACGTTGCTGTTGCAACGTGTGGCACAACAGGATTCTCAGAAGGGTCCCGGGAGTATAAAAAGGGCCTTCCCCTTCTTGTTGACAGGTCCGTTTCGAATCCCCCTTCTCCCCACCAACCCGGTGCACTGCCCACGCGCTTAGAAACCCCACGATTCCTTTTTATACTGATTACTACTTGGCGACTGCCCACTAGAAGTCTCTAGAAAGTCCTAATCCAAATCAAATCCAAATCGGAATCGTTCCTTCGTTCGTTGTACTTTCTACCACTACCACAACCCAAAATGCCTTCCACTCGCCGAAACCGCACAAGGCCTCTTCTAAAGGCTGCCAGTGCACCTTACATCGCATCATCACCTTCATCGCCTCTAAGGCCAGGTTCCGAGGAGAGTGACGATATCAGCATCATTGATGTGAACAATCATAAAGTTGTATCATGGCAAGATCTCAGGCGACATGATTCGAACAGCTCAGAATTAGACGACCCGATGGATTATAAGTTTCAGGTAACTTCCCGCTTCTCTTCTCTTCACAAACTTTAAGGGTCGCCTCCTTACTGACCGGTGATGGACGTGATTGTCCGTTTGTTTGTTTGCAGAGTGGCGACAAAGTGTGGGTCCGAACGCAGGAGCACAATTGGCGCTTAGGCAAGGTTGTCAAGAGTCAGACGAGAACAAGGCCGCTGACTCGAAATGTATGTGTTTGTTCTCCTCCTCCATTGTTCCCCTTCTATGACCGATTCTGACTCTAATCGATTGTCCTGTTAGGACCAGGTCCTTGCTGCGGACTACTATCAAGTCCAGTTCGGCACAAACGGAAAGCTACGAAAATACTTTGCTCCGCTCAACGGAGAGATGAAGCCTGATGATCGGCACATCCGGGAACTGCTCCTGGCTGGCGGGTGGATCTCATCGACCGACTCGTACGAGTTGGGGACAAGGTCCGAATGATTCGCTCTCTCGCTCTCTCTGTGTCTCTGCCTCGTGCTCCTTCCTCCTTCGAGTTTCTCCTCACGATTTTCCTTGAACGAACGGACGATCGACTTGTCATCCAACTACGTCTGGCACGGCAACCTCACCTCGGCATACTTAGTATTACACTTCCCCCGCGCTATTTTCTATTTATTACACTGCATTTGTATTATATCGCACATCACTCATACATACATAGCTACATACTCTATAAACTCGCTTTCTATTCCGACCGTTACATGGCCCTGTCTATCGCTCAGGGTCATCGACGCCCACCCTACCCTGGAGATCGTGAGATGGCAAGCGGGCCGAGGAGTTAAACACAGGTTTTCCGCATGACGCAATGTGTCATACGTGATAATGGGGGCTTGCTTAATCTGAGTTTTGCATTACCCAAGTGTTAGCATGTCAAGGCTCCAATTCTAGTACAAAATAATCAAATTTAATCCTGAAATACATATTCACTAAGATCTACATCATAAGTGTTGAGATTCATAAGACCCAAGTTGGCTCTACATTCATTGACCACCCTTAGCATTTGCATAACCTCAATTTCTTCCTTCTGCTGTAAGCGACTCCATGGAAAAGAGGACCAAAAAGCAAGACCATTCAAAGTCTTTATATATGCGAAATTGCAACAACTTGAGAAGCTAGTCCTGATGAAAAGTCTTTTTCACCAAGCTCAATTGTGGCTTCTTCAAGTGTCAGGCCCTGGCTTTTGTGAATGGTAGTTGCCCATGCAAGTGCTAAAGGAAGTTGGGTGCATTGTGATGGTTAAGTCTGTTACTCCATATGCAAGTCCGGACTCTGTGCACAGGTAGACCTCCAGGTTGGAGCTCCCTACATATACCTCGTAGCTAGCTCTTTACAGCTTTCCTGTCAAATCAACACACTTACATTCTTGCCCCCCGCTGTTGTCCCTTGTTCTTAAGCCAGTTTTCCTTCCCTGGAAAACCTTGACCATGTCATGACATGCATGTTAAAACCTTTCCTGACTTGTCTTCCCATTCTGCTCTCACAGGATGAATTGGTACCCAAGTAGGCTCAACAATACCCTCCCACCCTGGAGTTGGGCCCCCTAAAAGGTGTTTGTCAGATCTTAAAAGAGCATGAAAACATTAAGTGTATGGACCTGAGCAGTCCCTGAACTCCAGAAAAACCACAGCAGCCAGGTCGTTCTGAGGATCCTTATTTATCATTTGGATACAACATAATCCACCTTATCATGCCCTGAATGCCATTCACCAGATCCACAACACCAAAAGTACATGAATCTAGAGACACGATTGACCAAGCTATGGACACTGGCGAAATTTTGAATTCCGCCCGTTGATGGGTCGCACCAGCAGAGTGGCTGTGTGGCAGAGTGGCTATACACCCGCGCAGCGAGGTGGCTATACACCCGACCATGCATCGCCACCACGCAAAATCCGGGCCCCATCCAGACAAATGGGGGGCAAGCCCCCCAATCATGCATTATGTCGGTAAATCACAATGTGATCATACTCCCCCTCAGAAGCCTGAGTTAGGTAGCTTGGATGTCATTCCAGCGGCAGTTAGGGCAGCGGTCAAGCCCTCTGATGAGCCCCTTCG
>SDEE01000635.1:0-28715 GCA_004126415.1 Candolleomyces aberdarensis
GGGTAAAGAAGTAGAGGACGCGCAGGTAGANGGGGAAGGAGAGGAGGAAGAAGAAGAAGAGGAAGACGGAGACGAGATGTACTCGAAGAGGATATGGTGCACCGCAGGGTGGTAATAAGGTAACGTTCCCCCAGGTTCGAGTATCGGCGTTAGAGCCAGCGCTGTGATCACCCCGTCCTCCTGCTCGTCCTCTTCACCCTCCCCATCGTGTACGACAGGAGCGGCAGCAGCGTAGAAAGTACAGTACTGCTCCAACGCGGCGTCCCGGCCAGGTCTCCTCGGCAAGAGTTTGCGGTGTATACACCTCACAGGCTTCGCATCACCCACAGCTGGTGGTACCAAAGCAGGAAACGGATCAGGAGGAGTCCATTCAGAGAGGACCTCGGAGCGCAGGATGAGAGTCGAGTTGTATTCGGGGTGGTGGACTAGGTTGAGTAAGGCGGTTTCGAACTGATCTTATTTGATATAAACGGGTAGCCGATTAGTATTGGGTGAGCTTCGAGAGCGCAGAGAGGGGGAGAGAATTCGTACGACATCGACAGGGAAATCGGCTGAGCAGCGGACGAGCGGGATCCACTGGCTTTCCCCCTCCTGCTTCGGCTCGGGTGATGAGGCAGACGGGTCTCCCAGGAATTCCGGTTCGAATTTCGGTTTAGGTGCCTGGGCCATCTTTTTGGATTTGTGATATAGAGCCTCTGCCTTCTACTCGGTAGTAAACCGGGGAGTGTGCGCTCGGTCAGGGGAGAGCTGGGTGAGACCTCGATCTTGCGTTCGGTTCGACGCGCAGAATCACACCGCGTGATCAATGTCACGATCTAATCTTATCTCTGTGACAGGAATAGGGTCTAGGCCTGACCAATCCAGCTTAACCAAGTCCCCTCGATCCAAGAGGTGCGTTTGTAAGGTGGCGTAGATATGTATCGAATGTTAAAGTTTGTATTGAATGCTAACTGTTTCTGATCATGGAGTATCGAGGGTCTAGATAATCCAATCTGGTGACAAAGTGAAATGCAAAGAGAGCGAGCTTGTCGGGGAAATTGCTTCCCTTTGGGTTTTTTGAGTTCATGTATAGTATACATTCAATGTGTTAGTGAGCGAACCCTTAGGAGTATGTGGTGGAGCCATGGTCCAGGATCTCTATCTTTACGTGGTGATCACGACTCGGAGCAGCGAGGATGAGGCAAGAAAGCAAAAAAAGCAAACCGCTCGCTGAACGTTCCCGCTGATTATCTTCTATCCAGGGTTCGTCGAACGTCTAGCCTTCAGCAACATTTAATGTCGCCAGCCCCAAGGTCTGAAGCGACGTCGACCTGAAACCCAAGGCCGCCGGTGTAGCACCCTCCGTCAAGGCAGGCAGTCATTCTGGTCACCGCTTATGAGGGTGGGCGACAATGTTCCGAATCGGTGCAGCACACCTTATGGAGACATTAGTGGCGTTTCTGATAGCATTAAGACATCTCCCGAGTTTATAGGACCGCTTTCCTAAAGCAGGCATCGAGGACCCACGAACACCCACGATTAGATGGGCCTCGTGTCGGGTCCACACCTTGAAGGGGTAGGGTTTTCGTGCTCGTGGAGAGGGTTGAAATGATTTATGCTTTGGATAACTAAGACGGTCGGCTTGGAGGCCTGGAATGGAGGTCAAGTTGGTAACGGGAGGAGAAATGAGGTTTGTCTGTAAGCTGATAAACGTCAGTCGTCAAATCAGGCTGACTTTATCGACGTGCAGGTGGTTGACTAAACGGGTAATTAGACGCCCATGCTTCCTTACTCATGATCACCACCACCTCGTAAACTCGTCCAGTCACCGTAGAATGTATTTGAGAGCACCTCCTGGCCGTCGTCGCCGCTGTTGGTCTCGAGCGCGCACGCTACTGAGGAAAGAAGGCTGATCGATGAATAATCAGGAAGAATCGCGCATGAATGGGCCACGTTTACAGCGATCCCTCCAAACATGACAAGCAGGCTTCCTTCGTCATATTCTTCCTTGGATATACCTTTGGATCCCACGACGACACACGCTTGCTCGCTAACGCCCCACGACTTGCAAACGCACCATTACCTCGGCGGAACTCTTTCCCCTCTTTGCAACAAGGGCGGCGAGGCTTAAAAGGAGAGCAGATTCTCACTCTGTACGTTATCCTCTGCATCTGCACCACACTCTCGTCCGTCCATCACCGGCTCCCTTTCGCCCGTCTCGCCTCCTTTATCAGCATCGCTGTTGAATCTGTATTGAGACTATCCATAGTAGGACACCGGCGACCCACGCACGCAACCCCTCCTACCACATCTAGACTCGCCAGCCCCACCATCACCAATAGTCGCATTTACACATATCCCCGAAACCGGTATATCACTCGTCCTCTCGCCTCGCCCATCGCAATCTCAATCGCGTAACCACCATCTCACCACCCATCGATAATCACTCATGTGCTTTGGAAGCAAGAGCCAGAAGAACAACTTTAGCGATGGTCAGGCGGCTGGGGATAAGACCAAATCGTCATCCTCAGCCACCGCCGCTGGTGCCGCCAAGGAAAAGGGTTCGGCGAGTAATAGTATAAAGGGCGAGCCTGCTCCCGTTGTTGGATCCACCACCGCTCCCACTCCCAACAACACTACCACTGTCGACGATCCTAACGGCGTGACCACCACTACTACTACTCAGGAAGCCAAGATGTCTGGACCCAAGGTTGCCATTGTTATCTACTCGCTGTACGGGCACATCGCCAAGCGTATGTTGTTTTTATCTTTTGGCGGTGTTGGGCGAGTGCTGACCATCGACGATAGTCGCTGAAGCCGAGAAGGCGGGTATCGAAAAGGCTGGTGGAAAGGCCGACATCTATCAGTACGTGTCGTCCCTCGTTGTTCGTCTTGCTTGCTCGCTGTTCGTAGCTCGTCGAGCTCTCTAGCTTATGCACTTCTCTTTCCCTTACTCCTCCTTCCTCGCTCCCTCACTCTCTTCCCTCCTTCCCTCGCCTTTCTTCTTTTCTCTCGGTGTTGTCAGCCTCAACAGTAACTGACCACGCCATAACAACCTTTACAGAGTCCCCGAAACCCTCTCCCAAGAAATCCTCACCAAGATGCACGCCCCTCCCAAGCCCGACTACCCCTTGATCACCGTCGATATCCTCCCTACCTACGACGCCTTCTTGTTCGGCATCCCCACCAGGTACGGGAACTTCCCCGCCCAATGGAAGGTGCGTTCTATTCCCTCCCTCATCATTACTTTTCACAACGGCTGACATCTTACCCTTTCCTCTCACGTCCTTGGCTTGACTATAGGCTCTCTGGGACGCCACCGGTGCGCTCTGGGCTGGCGGAAAGCTCGCGGGCAAGTACGCTGGCATGTTCACCTCTACCGCCGGTCTCGGTGGTGGACAGGAGTCTACCTTCCTCAGCTCGCTCAGTACCTTGACTCACCACGGTATCATCTACGTTCCTCTCGGATACTCGCATGCGTTTGAGCTGCAGAGCAACATCACGGAGGTGCATGGAGGTGAGTTTGCAATTTCCGTTTCGTCCTTGTGATGGTATGAGCGATTGTTTACTGATGCGGAACGTGCGTGTGTGAATAGGTTCTCCTTGGGGAGCGGGTACCCTTGCTGGAGCTGATGGATCTAGGCAGCCTTCGGAGCTTGAGCTTGAGGTTGCGCGCAGGCAGGGTTCGGCGTTCTGGAACATCGTTAGCAAGGTCCAATTCTAGGTGCCTTTACTAGCACGATGGCGCTTTTGGTCTGTTGGTCTTTTCCATTCATCTCCAGCGTCCGAGAGCGTCATGTAGCATGTTGCCTTCTTTTCTGATACGACCCTTTCTACGTGGCATCCTCCCTTCCTTTTTGGCCCACCTTTTTCTTTTATCTCTTGACATAAGTAAAGTAAATCAATGTACCATGATGAACTCTGTTTGCGTGTTTCATACGTTGCATACATACAAGGACGGAATAGACTCTTTATGCGTTGTACTATCCTTGTTCTCGCGTTTCGAGACCGGGTGGCCGATAAATCGGTCTCTGAGGACATGTCTAGAGGAAGGAGCGAGTGGGTGAGTCCTCTGAGTGGTGGACGCGCTGAAGTGATAGGGGCTTCGATTGGCGCGACGCGTCCACGCGTCTGTTGACATGACTAGTGACGTCATCTCTAAATTGAAACAACCCCAGGTCTCAACGCGACAAGCTTTATTGATTTCTTCTTCTCATACATCTTACACCTAGAGCTATCGAGTAACGGTACTACTGGATCGGTCAGTCCACCGTAGAGAACTTGTACGTCGAGCTCCACTCGAATGGTCTCTCTGGGGAATCTACACGCGTCAAAAAACAGACGATTCAAAGAGTCAGTCAGTTAGTATTACGGTTTTTGAAGCAGAAGCAGAATGATGATAGCTCGAAGAATTTAGAATCTTTGTTACTTACAGATTTGGTCCACACCCCACTCTGGTGTGTTCACGGCGGCGACGTAGCCTTGCTGTTCGAGTGCGACGGCGGACCATTTTCCGTAGCTCTTCGCGGCGCCTCCGTGGTGCGTCTTGCGGACTGTGTTCATCCAGTTGGAGGTATAGACTTGGACCGCGGGTTGGTTGGAGGTGATGTCGACTCTGGAATGGGTATGTAAAACGGAGGGTTAGTATGTCGTATATCAGAAGTTGTGTACGAGAGAGGGAAGGGGAAGGGGAGAGAGAACTGCTCACCGGATGCCCGATGCATCACTCCAGAGGCTCGTCCGGCCCCTCTTCTGGTCGTCGTAGATCCACTCGCTGTCGTACCCCTGGCATCCTTCCCCACAGAGTGCGGTTGTGGCGTCCCATCTTGCGCCGATCGTTTGAGCTCGTCGGAAATCGAATGCCGTATTTGAGACGTTGATGAATTTGCCGGTGGGTATCATGTTGGTGTCTACGTCTAGCACCCTTGAAGACGTGATTTGGAGGTGGTGAGTATCGAGAACTGTGTCGACGGTGGCGTCTTGGAAGGCATCAAGGTTCCTGTTCATTCAAATACATCAATGTCAATGGGTGTTACTTGAAATAGTGCATTCCTTAGAGAGAGATGGATGTACTGGAACGTACGTACCAGTAAGTATGCTGCGTAAGCATAATCGGCGTCTTCTCCGTCGCTGTGGCTTTCACAACCGTCTTCAGGACTCCCCCGTTCTCGACGGTATGAGTGGCGTAGGCTGTGACAGTGCCCGGCCAGTTCTCGTGTCCCGCGTCGATGTGTTTGTAGGTGACGCTCGTGCGAGACTTGCGTTCGAGCGTCCAGTTGCGGCGGTCCCAACCTACGATACCGCCGTGGAGAGTTACCTATTGTTTTTCGGAGGTAGAAGTACATAGTTAGAGAACGGTGGGCGAGTGTAGTGGCGGTTCAGTGGCTTACCTGACCTATTTCGAGGAATAGGTCAGAACAAAAAGAGAAAGAGCCTAGATTCACGTACCATTATGTGCGTTAGTCGGGATTTGGAACACGTTCGGAGCACCCGGTGTAGGGTTCCTCGAAATCGGGATGGAGAACGTGCCTGTAATGTTCAACCCAACAAAACGTCAGTATAATGTACTTTTTGGAATACGAGTAAAGTAGACTTTTGCTATTACGCACGTACCGTTCTTCAACCGATTGGCATACCTCCCCACAATGGCATTGAACACAGGGTGTGCAGGGTCCGTCCACAGTTGTTCCTGCCGTAAGAAATGCAAGTCAATGCTAGCCAGTTAGTTACATTTATTGGAACGAAAACGACGGGCCTGCCCGGATTTCGAAAAACAACTTGGAGAGGACGTTGAATTCATTCGACTCACAGGATCGTCGTACCCCAACACCACGTCCCTAGCTTTGCCATACTTATCTTTGACCCAGAGTTCCGTGAGCGTCGCGCCGATAGAGACGAACTTTGCTGTGACGGAGCCGTCTGGCGCACGGAGTTCTGTCACGTCGAATGGCTATTACAATTGCGTAGACGGTGCGAAATAAGACATCGAATCAGCAAGTGAGGGCTGTGAATTGAAGGAGAAAGACTCACCCAATCTTTATTCTGAGGAGGCGGGCTGGGGGCTGCAGCAACACTCGAGGTGAACCTAGCGAGCTGAAAGCTGAGCAACAAAGTCAAGAGTATCTTGTAGACCATCGTGTAGAGCAGTGGGTTGAACCAAGGATTTGCTATTCCCAAGTGGTTCGAGGTTGCCACCACTCTCTATCCTCTTTATATAATGAGAATGTGAAATAGATGGAGCTCGAGGATGGTCATGCGATAGGCGTAGCGTAGAATACCTGGATAAACTTCGCCATCCCCAATCCGAGTCTCCGAGGCCACACAAGGAGGTACATAATAGGATGCAGCTGAATAGACTTACCAACTGATGTGTGGAACCTGATTGCCACCGAGGAATCACCTTTAGGGTGGGTGAGTACCTGTTATGTATGCATATGCAGTCGGTGAGAAGGAGAAGAAGGAAGAAGAAGAAGCCGTGGGCACGATGCCATAAAGCGAAATCCCATACACGTGGGTGCGAGGCCGACGGACCAATGATGTCCCACCAAAGAGCGTATACTACCCAATAAGTGAATTGGGAACGCTCAAACGAGATTGAGGAAGAGAAATTGAGGGAGCTCGGCACGCAACCTGATCAAGGCAAGCAACGGTGAACTCGAATCCAACTTGCGCAAATCAGTGTGCTTTCCAAGAGGGTGGACAGGGGTTCTCTGTACGTGAGATTGAACGTTCCCAGAGAGACTATATCGGTAATCTTGCCATCTTCCAGGGATAAGACGAAGCCGTCACGCGACCCCTGCGTCATCAAACCGAAAACAAGATCTGCACTACGAAGGGTGGTTTCAGGTTTCAATATGGATACGACGAATTCGAACTACACGCCTCGACGTCCCCTTTTAGTAGAGAAGATGGGGCTCTTCTTGTCATTCAGTTTGCCGTAGTAAGGCCATGCCTACGACATGAGCGGCTGTCCGAAGCCTGTAATCTGGCGCCTGTTGAGCGCTTGTTTGTCACCAGTCCGCCAAGCCAACCAAGTGCAAACAGGTCCAAATCTGATGCATGTCGACCAATGATCTTCCAACGGTTGAGTGGAACTCTCTCTCCTTTTGATTTCCTCTCTGGCGATAGCTGNCCCAGCTGGAGGGTTTATTTAGGTACGCATATCGTCGGCATTCATATGCTCATGAATGGTTCTGACGTCGACGCTCTTGTCGTCAGTCGTGGTCTGCCATGGTGGACAACGACAACATTGAAGCAGATGAATGTCATCGGCTTTGGGGCCCAGCATGTCTACACTAGGAAGTTACGGTTATGTATAACATTACTACGGGACAATCAACGAGACGATTGTCCGCTGCGACTACTCCAACCATGGTTTCTCGTGCTCACCTCCTTGCCCTATTGACGGTCATCCCACTCGCCTTCTCCTCGGTCATTTCCTTTGGATCAAGACTTGAAAGAGCTGATGAGGAGCTCGGATACCTCTGGAAGCATGTGGCACATCTAGACTCTGCTGTTGACACATTCGATGGAAGCTTTGGACACAATGCGGTCTGTAACGATCATCTCCGTCCGTTGTAAGTTTCAACTAATTTGCAAGGCCCCTGCTATTAGGAAATTCAAAAGGCTGCGTCATCTGTGGTCAATGCGTTCTCCAAGAGCACTTTGGCTATCAGAGTAAGGCTTTATAACCTCCTGCTCCCGGACCCGTCAGAAAGTTCTAACGTTTCCATGTGTCCCAGGAAGTCGGTCGCATTCGTCGCGCTGACATCGATCATATCTTATCTTTCGTTGAGGAAATTCTGCCAACTCTCAACCATGCACTTGGGAAACTCGGTGCCAAGAAGAGAGAGATTGATGGTGCGTCTCAACAGCGTCTCAAGCTCAACGTTTATCCGGATCCGAATCTTACTTACCTGCACACACACTTTTTTCTCCATTCTCCCTACCTATTATGTCCGTCCATTATCCATACGAATGCCAGTGGAAGGCACGCCAGTCAAAGATCTGGTCCCTTCTGTGCTCCTGAACGAGCTCCGGGCTTTGAAGACGAACACGGTCGATTTCGCAGCCGCCTTGGTGAAGATATGTCCGGTATGCATGTCTCCCTGATATCCCGGAGAGTTTCTTGAGCTGACTTTCTTGTCGAAGGATAGGCTGAAATGGCCTTCCGATCCCTCACCATTCGGGATCGCACCCGTCAAGCTGTGGACGCCGTTCTCGTTGTTTTCATCATCGGAAACGATTCAAAATTCCGACGGCCTTCGAGCGGGCATATGTATCGTACTAAGTAATTTAGCTCTCACTCATAATATAGGGATCAGGGTGCGTCTTTCGATTGTTGAATCATTCTTTTAGTCACGAACAACTAACTGGAGCTGCAAGATAGCTGGCTGCGGCCCCTTGAGGCGCGCCACTGGGAAAACGTGGCGGCGATCGCCAAATGAGCCCGAGACGACGGGGATACGGCCTTTTTCTGTCGACCTTGGCAATCGCATCCTTTCGGGACTTTCGGGTCGATCATGTATGCATTCAACTCTATTAACAACGCAGCCGCTTGGTATCATCCTCCTAGTCCCAGGTCAATGAGGGTGAGGCTATGAATCAGGTCTTCTCGCGTGCAACCCATTCATCGACAATTGGCGCTTTTGGCGCCTATGGTTGTCCGAGTCGCCATGGCGGACACTATAGGTCACGCCAACGGGCGCCGTACCGTGTATATATTCCCTTGTACTACGTAAAAGTCCGTGCTTCGGCTTACGACCGCCTTAGCCACGCGGACATCCTTTCCCGTTGTTGTTTCCCTCCTTTGCTCAATCTTTCTGCACCGCAGTGAACATTCTCCTATTTTTTCAAAGTTCTTGGCTCTTTCGGACCCGTAGAGCAGCAGTTGGCAGCTCTCTGGCAACGTTCTCTGCTTTCCGCCCCTTCCGGCTTCTCTCGATGTGCTATTCCAGGATCCGTGCATCCAGGAATCCGTTCCTCTTTCTGGTATCCTCGATGCAGCATCACCCGGCTCACTGTTTCACTGGACTCACGTTTGAACCCTTACCCTGCGCGTAAGTACGCCCATGTTCAAAATTCCTTGCATGGCATACTACCCCGAGGCCGGGTCACTCGGTGGGAGAAATCTTGGATAAATATCGTAAACGGCTGGGGAACCGTGCGCATAGATCGGGGGAGAGAGTGCGCTCTGTGCATCTTGTCGAGACCAGAATCCAGACGATCTTGGTAATCCTACCCCATCTGTTTCACAGGGGGCTTGGACGTGGGCCTTTTGGTTAAATGGGCGGTGGAGTGCGAGCGGCATCGTCTTTGGATGGTACTTCGTCCCTCCCAACGCCACTCTTCCCTCCCCCTGTTCTTCCGCTCGACGTTGCCTGCTGGGAAGGCGCCTTACCGTGACTCAGAATGGTCAACATCCTCAGTATGGACGGCATCCTGGAGGGTTTCAGACATGTTGAGGTGACAAAGTACACTCAAAGTACGTATGTTGTTCTTTTCGACCGATGAAGGTGTTTTAACGTCTCCTTCTTTGGCACACACTGTCAGTGTCTGTCACCGTCATTATAGTGTATGACCACAGTCAGTCAATGCTGACCTCCCCGGTTTTTGTCCTGCGCTGATAAACGGCCATCTGTGCCCAGTCCTGATGTTCGACTCCGAAGTAAGTTGTTCTACGCGCGCAGTTTTCCTAGAAATTGACGTGAGGCGTAGGTTGAGTTGATCTGGGTACGCGACTCTCGCAGCTCCTAGATAAATGAAGCTGACATGGTGCTTATCTAGAAGGCGCGCTGGTCAACGGGGCGAATATTATACTTCATCGTGCGTGCACCGTCCCCATGCATCTTGCATTCCAACTCAATGTTATGGTCTTTGTTGTAGATTCGCTACTACACCCTGGTCTCCATGTTGTGAGTGGTCTCGTTTCGGTCCAGCGCTCGTTCAATTGCATGCTCAACGAGATTTTTCCCTTCCGTAGCATCAATAATTATGGTAATCTTCCAGGCCGATTCTTCATTTTCTTTTCCCTCTGATCTTGGATTGATCCCGACAGGTTTCTTCAGCAAAGATCTCACAGATTCGGTAAACTTCTTTTTCATTAAGCCTATCGCAGTGAAGTTGATCCCCTGATTTTGTAGTTTTGTCAACGCTTCTTTCAATGGCAAGGGTGGACGGGTCTATTATCTTGTGCTATAGCCGAAAGTAAGTGTCACCGGTCTTCCCAAAGTTTCTGTTGGAAACCGATTGACTGTGTCATCATCTTCCCCCGATAGTCATTCTGCAAGTGCGACTTTACGCCATGTATCACAACAACAAAGCCGTTCTCACCTTAATGGTGACCGCCTTCATTGCATCGATCACTACATCTGGGTATATCATCGGACGGGTGTTGCGGGATATCACTGGTAAGCCAGGGCTTTTTTCTTCGATTGACTCCCACATCGACTAATGTCACCGACCCGATTACCATCCAGCGAGAGCAGTGTTCGTTCCCACTGGCAAATTTTGCTTCCCCATCGGCGTATGGGACAAATTCTACCTCTTCTGGGCACCCATGCTTTTCTTCGAGTGCCTGCTGTGCGCTTTAGCGTTGAGTCGAGGCATCCAAGCCTTCATCGTTGACCGTTCGCAATTCCGCAACGGTCGGAACCTCATCAGAGTCCTCCTTCGGGATTCCGTACTGTATTTCCTAGTGTACGTCCATTCGTCCACTTTCAAAATAGTCTCGCGTGCTCGGGCTAACGGAACCTGCTCCCATTCTCGCAGGATGTGCGCCACCTATTTGACCTGTCTCCTTGTCTGGCTTCTCGCTCCGGTGCGTAGAACATTCTGACCTGGCTTCCTTCAGTTATGTGCTGATCTCCGCTCCGGGATTAATCCGTCCACTCTTCTTAAACATTCAGCTTACTTTGCTGGAAGTCCCCGTCACTTTCTCGGTGGGCCTGTCGTGTGCGCTCGGCACCCGACTCATCCTCAATGTCAGAGAGATGAGGAACGAGATCTTTGCGACGTCCCACAACCAGACAGCGCCATATAGCAGTCAGCAACACTTATACACCAACAAGTCGCAATCCCAGTTGGCTACCGGAACCCTATCACAATTTGAAATGGACCAGCTTCGCAGTATGCGGGCTGATCCTTGGATCCAAGGAAAATCTATGTATTGAACGGACGGACCATTACTATCATTTTTACCACTCGTTAGCCGGAAACTCATACTCTCTTTTTCTCTGTAGACTATATTGTATTCTCTCTGTATTCTTATCCAAATACAACGTCTAACTCCCGGGAACTATAAGCAATATCACCTCGAAGCAATAAAGACCTGATTTTTTACTTCTATATACTGTCCACGCCGCTTTATTTCTTACTCGGCAAAGGTTTCTCGATGATAAACAACGAAGAAATGAAGCACAATATCGCAATACATACGCTGAACCAGAAAGTAGACTGGATAGCGGTCTCGTAGGAGCTCTGGACGATAGCTCTCGTTGTAGGGTCAAGCTTTTCCAAATAGCCCAGAGATTCGCGAACGCGTCGCACGATCTGATAAATGGACCCGAGTTAGAAAATGCAAGGGTGCCAGGTGAACGACGAACCTCCTCCACATCTTGACCCGATAACCGCTTGATCAAAGTAGAGCGGAGTGACATCTGAACGATCGTACTGCCCATCGAGATACCGACTACGGAACCAAGGGATCTGAACAAATACGAGACTGCAGAGCGACGGCGTCAGTTGAAGAAAGAGCTGGCAAGGCATGACGCTCACCAGCCGTAGCGATCGCTTGGTCCTCTGGACCGGCATTTGCAATGAGGGATATAAGACTCGTAGTGACTCCAGCACCTACACCGAGGTTAGATATCGATATGGGTGTGGAGACAAATACGGAAATGCGCACCGTTACCAGTACTTGAAATCAAAAGACCTACACAAGCACAATTAGTCAAGTGACCGGGATAAGAGGCAAGGGACGCACCGAGGGCAATGCCGATCGTCGACGAAATCAATACACCAGCGGACAGGGTTATGGACAGTGTGCCAATCAGAAGAAGGAGGTACGCAAAGACGGTCAGCTTGTAATACTTTCCAGTGGCCTGCATGATCAGACCGCCACCAAGGGACCCTGAGACAGAGCCGAGCACAGCCAGGAGGAGCCAAAGACTCGTCTCCGACGCCGACTTTCCGTGCACCGCCTGCAAGTACAAAGGCACGTAAAACAGGACGGCGAACGCAGAGGCGATACCGAAGAAGTTGACCAGGTAGCTGGCAATCAACGCTCGGTTGACGACGATGCGTTTTGGCGCGAAGGGTTCTCTTGCCCACTCCAGTTCCACGAAGACGAATACTGAAGCGAAGAAGATGAACGCGACGAGGGAGTATCGTGCCACGCTGTCGTGCCAACCGAGGTTGCCCCCTCGATCGAGGCCGACTAGAAGCAGAAAGATAGTGGTGACAAGGGTCAGGGCGCCCAAAAAATCAACGCGTCGGAGTTTGGTGTAGAAATCTTCGGTTTCCCTGGTAGGAAGACTGAGAGATACTGAAACAGCGCCGAAAGCGAAGAACGCGAGGGGGACCTGGAGGAAGAACGCCCTTCATCTAGAGTCAGATACGCAAATGGGAGATAGAGATGGGTACGTACCATCTCCAACCAATGGTATCCGCCAGGTAGCCACCGAGAGACGCGCCGGTGGCGTTTCCGGATGCCCAAATGATATTCAAAACTCCTTGCCACGTTCCTCGCGAGCGGAGAGGCACCACATCTGAGACGATGATACTGACGAGACTGTTCTTGATGTCAGATAAGACTTTATTTACCAAAAATAATGTACGTACGTCTGCATTCCACCACCACCGATTCCAGCCAAAGCTCTGCTTGCTATGAGCTCGTTCATGTTGCGAGAGAGACCACAGAGGAGAGTTCCAATTGCGAAGACGATATATGAGAACAAGAGGCAGCCTTTGCGCCCGAATATGTCGCTTAGCTTCCCGTATAGAGGTCTGCGTAGTGTGCGTGAGTTAAGGGTTCATTCACGAGCGATGCAATACGTACTGGAAACTGGCCAAAGTAAGGAGATACGCAGTTGCAATCCAGCTGGTATTGTGAAGCTGGTTCAGCTCGCTTCCAATGGCAGCATACGCTACAGGCGAAGAGGTGAGCAAGAGCCAACTTTCGAGGCTAACACAACTGACATGAAACGACGATAGTCCCATCCATCGCGCAGAGGAATATCCCAATTGCCATGGGTATCACCTGGTTTCCAAAGCCGCTCAAATTCACGCAAAATCCATGATAGAATATTCCTGAAGACTTACCACCGTGAAATGAGACTTCTGATCAGGCTCTTGCTGCTCAACGTCCGCGTTTTGGCCCACAGGCACCTCCTCGATGCCATGGCTCCCGTTGCCGTTGGTTGCTGCTCTTGTATCGGTCCCATACTTGACGGTAGTTGACGACGAAGAGCGACTTTCTGGACGCAATAGAGCCGTAGTCTCCTCCGCCATTCCGTCGGTGGTGGTGGTGGTTGGATGGGTGATGGCGAATGGGCGTTCACGCAACCCGAAACAGCGTGGTAGTCATGTTTATCCCCATTCGATCACCGCGCTCCATCAATCCACGACGAAAAGCGCGACCGCGTCGTGCAAATAGGGGCCGTTACCTTGACGTATTTCAGGAGGATGCTTGGAACGAAGTTAGAATTCAGAAAGACATGCAATTGCTGAGTATAATTTACAAATGAGGTTTCAACGAAGGGTAGAGTCCATTATAAAACTTTAAAGGGTAAGTCGTGAGGCACATCCACGTCCGAATCGTCGTCAAGCGGCGATTCCAAAAGCTCAGGATCAGGTTCCTGTTCCTGTGCAACAGGCCGCGGCACAATATGCACAGGCTGCCAATCGATTGGGCGCTGGTTCATCTCGAATTGTGTGAGAGTTCCATGGTTCCCAAAGCTCACTGTCCCCGCCTGGTCGTAGTAATAATCCATGATATCCGATTCCATCGCAGGACCAATGCCTTTCGACCTTTGGTTGTTGGTAGGAATTTTGGATAGTTCGAGATCCCGGTTGATTTCTCGGACGTTGAGGATGATCCTGTTGGCGAGGACACAGGACATGGCGACGGAGAAGCCGATTGGGACTTCTAATAGCGAAGTCTTCGTACTCCACGTCAGATGACGGAAACGGGGCGGAATCAAGAGAAAAAGGGGACATACCGGACCCACAATCCACACTAATAGACACGTCATGTAGGTCGCGCATATCCTATACAGAACACGTCAGTACAATTGATGCAGGTCCCAACGCTGAAGAGAACGTACACCAGGAAGTATAGCACGGAGTCGCGAAGGAGGATCCGGACGAGGTGTCGACCAGCACGAAACAGGGAACCATCGGTAACGAAGGCTTGGAAGCCCCTAATCAGCGCCAACGTACATAGCAGACATTCAAATGCCAGCATGGGGATCCAGAAGGTATAGAATTTGTCCGAGACCCCCGTCGGCACGCAAAACGTTCCGTGTGGGATGTTGATAGATTTCGCTGACGATTCATCATTAGATGGCGAAGGAAGTGTTTGGTTGAGGGCGATTATCTCCTCACCTGATATCTGGGCAAGCACCGAATGCATAATCCACCCAGATGTGGCAGTTGAAGCCAGGAACGAGACGACCATTACGGCGAGGACGATTTTGTTGAGTGAGTACATGGCGTATAAGCGCATTTGGAGAATGACTGTCGTCCTTGTCAGTATCTCCAGACTCTGCGATGATTAACGGGACGTACTTTCTGCCAACATGCAAGCAATAAGCCCTGTCCATCCCTGCCACTGAAAGAACCGATAACAAAACTGCAGCGGAGCATGAGATTTACTGGATGATGGACGCTAATAAGAACACTGACTGAAGGTGTGAGAGTTGGACTAAAAAATCCTACACCGGTCATAAGCACAGAGGAGACGCTGAATGCATGAAGCTGTGCTCACCGTAGTTGTTGAAACTGCCATGGCAATAGCGAATATTCCGTCAGCCACCAAAGCTACACCAGAGCTTCATTCCATAACGCACGCTACGGAAGCAAGTGAATAATATCGATTCTTGACGTTCAAGTAAGCAACCGTTGCTCTGTGATTGGCGCCTTGTGTGACTTACAATGAGAAACAACATCTTTCCCATCGACCATGATGCTTTCTGCCAAGAACGGGTCAACTTCGTCTTCCCAGCAAACGACTCAACTGCGGGTGCTTACCCAGATCAAATCAACCTATCCATCCGCCACAATTGCTACCATCAGGAGATAAGCCTTGGATGAGATGATTCGTATGCCGTACCTCTTCCTCAAAGGTGAGCACTATCAAACATTCCGTGAGCAACAATTGCAGCGATCCAAGCATCTTACTCACGATGGTCATAGACGATGACACAGGTACAGGCCACTATAACACCGCAGTCAGCACAAGACGCGAATTTAGATCCAAGACGCGACGTACATTGAGTGTATCGTGTCACCTCTATATGGTACAACCCCTGGAGTAGTGTTTGAAGGAATGGCGCTGGTGACATGCTGGCAGCTCAGAAGGATTTGAAAGTCGTGAAAAGATGAGGGACAGGCTAGAAAGCCTGCGAAAGAAGGCGGAGGCAAAGCAGCGAAGGCGAAGGAGTGTGAAAGAAGGGAACCATCCAAAGGGAAGCGTGTCTATTCCCATGTCGGAGACTTATATAAAGAGACGGGGGCGTGCCGGCTTTAGTGTGCCACCATTCTATGGCTACTTAGATAGCTGATGTTGAGGTAAACTTGGGGACGAGCTAAGAGCGGGCGAGAATTTCGGCACTCTCATGGTGATCTCAATAGAAATCTCGAACAAGGGTGAGATTCGGATCTGGGCGTTGAGAGATGTTAGACGTTGTATGGAATGGAGAGTGTGTCAACGAGCGAACCTCATTCCCTGGTTCCCTTGGCTGCCAATGGTCAACGAGGCGCTCGTGGCTGCATCAATGTCTCCGTTAGGCAGAAAGGCTGGGTCGATTCGGGGATGAAGGGAAAACTGGGAAGAGGTGAGTCACGCCCAGACCCTTCTGGTGGGTGACGTCGGACATGTCGACGACAATTCGGAAAAGGCACGACAATTCTTTTGAGCGAACAATGAATGCTTGATAGACTAAAATGCACGGCCTGTGTGGGATCCGTAGGTGCGGTAGTTCCGAATCGCCCCAAAGGCTAGTCTGGTGGTTCCTATTCAGTGGGTGGCTGATAGTTGTGATTTTACTCATTTCGGACTGAGCCTACCCTCACTCGCCATCCCCACAGACCCTAAGCCGACTACTGTTTAGAACCATGGACATAGGATGCATGGCCCTGTCAATGAGCTCCTGACCGAACACACCATCAGCTTTTATCTTTGCTTTAGTTATGCATAGAACGGACCTTTCATCTCAAGTCTTCTCCAGTTCCTCAGTCGAAACCACTGCATCGGCCCCCCCTTGCTATCACCGAACCGCTGAGATCGACAGAGCTTAGTGTGGTGATACGGTTATGGGATCATCGGTTGCATCCACCATTGGTGAGTCATGGCATTGTCAACATGGCCTCGTCAGATGTCTATCCAGTTCCCCAGTGATAGAAAAAAACGCTTGAGCCATTGCTTGAAAGGGTTAGAATCATGGTGAGGTTGCTTGAAGTTGCGTCTGTGCCAGGTGACAAAAGTTTGGCAACATCGTCGAAACCAAATATTATTGCCGCGTTTTCGGCTCGCTACTGATGAGTGTGGGTCAAAATAAAGATATAAATAATAATAAAATGAAGGAAGGGAAGAAAAAGAAAAGAAAAAAGAGATATGTTATTGATACTTACTACAACTTCAGGACACCAGTTACAGCGCAGTAGGTCGGATAGATGAGGCTGCGCTCTCCTTCGCCCAGGACCCTTATTGATACACCACGTCAGTAGAACTCCGCTGCTACTGACGCTACTGGCAAAAAATCTTTCAAATTTTCGGACGGCATCAGAAAAATGCGAGAAAAGTCCTGAAGCTAAAGGATTACATTTGAAGAGGCTTTGCACTTTAATTCTGACTGTCAAGCCCTTCAAAACTCTGATATCTGCGGTTCCTCTACTGCAGCTTATCATTTCAAGATAACAGCACGATTAATCAGCGCGTGCAGCCAAATACTTACTTTGTAGGAAATTCCATTTTCATTTGCTCTCTCATTCTACTACCCTGTGGCTTGATTCAAGTCAATTCCTCTACTGGTAAGAAATGCTGTTTTCTCTTGCATCACGTCTGAGAAAAGGTCCTTTTCTACTGGAATATGAACAGTTAAAACAGCATATTTGGTGTTCTACTTCTGAGCAAGGTAGGCATACTGTGATGGTGGGCTAACATCATTGTATGCTAAAAGCCCATGCTTTATCTGAACATCTTCTGTGATTGTAAGAATACCAAAACCCTCTGTTGTAGGGACATAGAGACTTCTGTTGACTCAACCAGACACACATTGGGGTTGTGATATCACTTTGCAAATGATTCCTGAGTTCAGCTCTTGCTAATCATTGATAAGTTGGAGGTCATAGTGCTCATGGTAGATCCAGCCTGCAGTGTTGTAAAGTGGGTTCCAGAAAGTAACTGGACAGCACATGATTCATTGGTGGAATGACTGACAATTACTCAGCCGCCATTTGCCTGGGCTGCTTGAAATCTGTTGTACTGATAATCCCAGAGTCCAGCATGACTCACCAACAAAAAACAGATGTTCTGGGGCATTGCAAACAACAGGGTAACGGAATGAAACTGCTTACTTGATGGCAGTGTCTGGTTACTTTCCAGAACCAACCCTGTACTCATATTGCGTGCATGGCATGGTAACCAGTACGACCCCCTTCAGACCCACCTATAACAAGGATTCATTGAGACATAGAGGAACCCTGCTGAAAGGTATCCAATTAGAGGTGTACTATGATAGCAAGTATGCATCTAGCTAAAAGGCTTAGGCAGGTACTGTATGTGAGGGTGCTTCTGTTTGACTGGCATGATGGCTGCTTGGAACAACCTATACCCTCTCCCTATCTCTATTTCTCTTCTGTCTGTGGTCTAGCAGAAAATATCTGGATGTGTGTAGATACATAATTACTCGTCTGATTTGTGCAGCCTCAGCACAGTATATAAGGACTTTTCTTTTTAGTATGCTCAACCATCAAACTTGTTGCTCAACTCTGGTGCTTAAAACTTTTACTTGTTGAAATCTATTGCTTGATTGCTTGGATTTTAACTTGATCTTGCATGGCAAGATATTTTGAACTCCAAAAAGATGACAATCCCTTTTTGTAGTACTTTACATACACTTAATAAGACTTGCAGAATTAGCAGAGAAGAATTGCTTTCATTCTTAGTACTCACTACTACCCCAATGACTTGCACTTTGATTTGTGTGGCTTGACTACAATACAAGGTTGCTGCACAAGATCTCGCATGGCTTGACTATTATCTTGAGTTGAGGTGGCATTTTTATGATCTCACCATTCTTGATCTATTCACTGTGATCAGACCTAGAAGTCTGAGCACAGAAATATTTGACTGCTTCAATATTCTACAACTCAAAGGTCATTGGTCTTGTAGATGGTCAGTAGTTCAGCTGTATTTTGTTGGTCACCTCTGGTTGATCAGGTTAGGGTAAGGAAAGAGCTTATGATTGCAGTTCAGCAGAGAATGTGGACAATAAGGATGAGAGATGAAGTTGCCGAGGGTACTTAAGGGGGTTGGTTGGGGGCCAAGACCAAGTCCCATCATGCCACCAGCTTCCTTCCGTCCTTCAGCTCTTTCCGTTAGTAGAGTGCCTTTCCTAGCTCTGCTTCAATTTCACTCTGAGAAACCCTTGCAGGACACAGTAGTACGAGCCTTTACAATTATTGACCCAACAGAATGGTATTTTGCTTTTACCAACAATGCCTGTCACCTGGTCCCAAAGCCATAGGTGCTCCAAGCCAAAAGGAATGAGGGAGAATAGACACTCACTCTGACCGTCAAAATGCCTTGGCACCTGCCGTGCATAGCATCGGCCACTGCCCACAGGTGGTAAATTGAGAAGGGGAGCAGGAAATTAGAGACAACTGGTTTGAAGGCATGATGAAGGTCACAGACTGAGACATGCTTTGAATCACACTCTTGTCACCAAATGCAGTAGCCCAGCTGGACCACTCAGTGCTGGTGTTGGTCTGATAACAGGCTGGGACACTGGCTAAAGCTCTTTCTGTTTTTCTCTCTGCCCTCATTTCGATACTAATTGCTTCTCTCTCACCTAAAATTGCACACAGAAATGATGTCTCTCTTTCCTGTCTCTCTATTATGCTTGATTTCTTTGTGTTTTGGGGTGAAAGATCCTGGATATTTACAAGGTTTTTGTCAATGTTAGCAATAAATATATCAGTGTGGCAGCTTTGTTGGTTGATCAACAGTTTTGCATTCTACAGTCCACACAAACTAGATATCTAAATGCATTGAACTACCTTTAAATTTATATTATAGTAACATCCTTGGTTAAATTGATCAACACTATATACATCCAAAAGACTGACAAGCCAATATAAAGTAAAACGCTGCGCATACAAGTATTTGAAAAAAGTGACAATAACAATGATACGTGAAGTACAAATCTGAGACATTAATCATGATCTTTCAAGATTGCAGAAAAATCAAGAATATAGACCCTGCCATTTCCACACCCAACAGCTGCAAGTGAATATGTAGAGTCAAAAGATATACTGGTAACTTGCCAGCTTGAAGGAAACCAGCAAATTGGAATGACAGTTGATGACAAAGGCTGGCCAGTCAGTTTGACTCTGACTAATCCAGAAACAGAGGGAGTGTGCCTTCCGAGATTTGCATAGAATGTGGAAGAGTCTGCAAAATTGATGTAGGAAAATGCACCCTGAAGAGTGGCAAGAAGAATGGCTGCTTGGCTATCCCATAGGCAAACTGTGCTGTCATTTGATGTGGATGCCAGCCTTTGCCCATCAGGTGAGAAAGAAATACTCTCTATCCTATCAGAATAGCCTTCAAGAGTGGCAAGAGGAGTCCCTGCTTGGCTGTCCCACAAGCACACTGCCCCATCCTCTGATGCAGATGCCAGAATTTGCCCATCAGGTGAGAAGGCAACACTGTTGGCCCAAAAAGACTGGCCTTTGAGAGTGGCAAGAAGGGTTCCTGATTGGCTGTCCCACAGGCACACTGTGTTGTCATGTGATGCAGAGCTGGTGGGGATAAATACGGACAGATTCCCGTAGCGAAGGATGTATGTATCCTCTCTTTCCTTTCTTTCGTCCCTTTGCTTCGACCCTCGCCCCTACTCCTTCGTGCTCTGCCTCTGATTCTTCCTGCCTTCGCTCCTTCGCTCCTTTCTCTCGACCTTTCTCTCTCCTTGCGCTGCCCCCGCTCTCCCTATTCTTTCTTCCTTTCCCCTCCTATCGTCACAATTCCCGACTAACCGATGCTCCCTTCTTTCCCCTCACAGTCCCAGGCAAACCAGGCGCTGGGGACGGTTACGTCCTTGCATTCATGACCTGACGCGTGGCGTTCTACAAAGCCTTTCCAACGCCTCACCATCCTATCCCTGTCAGGGAGTTCGACAAGTGCAGTGATGGCGCCTGTGGATAAGCCTACTACGGTTTTGGCGGCGAGTACGCTGAGCCTGATAGCCTGGAGTCCGGGTGTGAGGATGGCCGGTTGCAATGCTTCCGCTCGATCGGTGCGGGGTGGGTGTCGTTCGTGTAAGGGAACGTGGGCTGGATTATCGTTGGCTCGGTGGGAAGCGGATGGGCGATGGCAGGCGAGTGGATGGAGACCCGGAAGCGCCTTGGAGCTGCGTAGGGTGTGCCTCGTCCTGTCGGGTGTTTGACCTGTGGGATTTGGTGAGGCGAGGAGGACATGCTCGGAAGTCTGGGCCCCATCTATACCTCGTTCACCAGCGACCGATCTGCATCCTCGCTCTTACTCCTTGGACGTCCGCTCTATCCTCTCCCCACGATCTCAGTCAGTTATTGAGATCAACTCGTCAGTGTCGCTTTCTTTCGCATCCTTCCCTTTTCTTGGGTTTACACCCTTGCCTTTCGTTTTGTTGGTGACAACAACTGGAGTCCTCGGGGAAGCATTTTCCAGAGTTGATATCATCGGACTACTTGCCTCCTTTATCTGACTACTCAGCTTCTTCCTCTTTTTTTTTCGTGAATAGTTTCCGCGTCCTGAGCTCTTTTGTCGAGTGCCTCTATTGTAGTTTTACAAACATCTTCATCCTGATTTCCTTTACTACATCCGTGCACGCGTTTTGCATGGCGCAGTCGCCTCCTAGCGTAGTAAGAGAGGGCGGTGGTTGCTCAGGAGGATGTTAGTCTGGTGCCAGGTGAAACGGTGTGTTGTCGGAGGCAACGTCCTGGATACACTGTCGACCTAAACGACAGCCAGACACTGCAACTCACTGAAAATATTGCAATTTCAGACGCCCAAAGCGGTGCTCGGGTCCTTCACGGTGCATCACGCCACGTGAACCTGGTGTTCCCAAACCGATCTCGAGCGGCACATCACGGTTACCCTCTTCGATTGCTACTTCCACCAACCTTGTTCAGAATCTCACTCGTCGTTACTTCGTATTGGTGAATAACTGGACATGACTTCCCCAGAAGAGCAGCGTAGCAAACCTCGAAAACGAGATCGAATCAAGAAGTTCTTGAATGATCCTTTCGGCTCTCGCACACCCTCGCCCTCTCCTTCTCGCATCACCTGCCATCCTACCGTTGCTGGAGGTACAGGCACCAGCTCTCAAGCTACCCACGACGTTGCCATCCTCAGTCCGCNGGCCGGGAACACCAATCGCAGCGACATCCAAAGCCATCAGGACAACATCGATACGCGGATCGGTAGCCAGTCTCGTCAAGATCTTTCCAGGCGGGCGATCCGATCGACTTCGTCAGAAGCTATACCATCCCTCCCAGTACAGAACGAAGAAAATATGTTCATAACCCCCACTTCCACCTTTGATCATAACGGAGGATCACAGGTCTCAAACCCGCTCCCTCCGAGTGGGCCGGCAAGCTCAAGAGGCAGAGGGGCGCGGAGAACCACCACTCGCGTCAAATATCCGATCCAGGACCACGGTGTGGTGGCGATCGTCGAGGGTGATCCCTCTAATCTATCGTCTCGAATTCAATCGACCATCCCTGCGGGGACATCTCACGCGGCCAACGAGTCTCAGGAGAGTACCGCTCACGTCGAACATCAACCAGCGGGGCTCACAGGCAAGATCTACGAAAGCGTCAAGACTACACTGCGGAAGGTTGTCGAAGTATCGGATGTGTTTCCCCCTTTGAAGAGCGTTGCTGCAGGACTGTTGGTCATTTGCGATACGGTCGATGTGAGTCCTTCTAGTAGCAAGACACGATCCTCTGAATCAATCCACGAGCAGGCATACGGTGAGAATAAGCAGGAATTCAAAGAACTTCTAAAGAGAGTGGAGGTCCTGTCCAAAATCATGGTCTCTTGTCCATCCGATGTTTCGCAAGAGATGAAGGACCGTTTTGACGAATTATCACGGTGAGACCAGTCCGCCCATTCCGAACCCCAGTGTACTCAGCCCGTGCTGGATCGTGCAGGACCCTGAAGGAAAAACAGAAGATACTCAAAGCCAAGGTGGATCCGACGAGATCAGGGGTTGAACGCGTGATGCTCGCCCCACAGGACAAGCAAGAAGTGTTGAAGCTTACACAGGAGATTAGGTTCGCAATCGAGATAGCAATGGTGAGCCCCCTTTAGTCGTACTTGTGACGGTCACTCACAGCTGTGTAGTTCGACGCTATCATCCAGAATAAGGCTCAGACCCTCCAGATTGTGAATGGGGTTGACTGGTTGAAGGAACAAATTACGGGTGCGTCTGGTTTCATACCATCAGTATCCGCTTCTCATGGTCACCGATAGTAATTGAGGACCACACCGGGACCATGCGCACTATCGAACGGACCGTCCAGTCTCTGAAGAGATCTAGTACGTTTATATGACTTGTTCCTCATTCACGACGGCGCTCAGCCACAAAATCAGATACGCTCCAGAAACTAGGAAGAGTGGAAGGCGCAGAGTATAGCAACGCAAAAAGGGGTTCTGAGTGCATCCCTGGATCTCGGGTATCGCTACTGGCCATGTTGCTCGTGTGGGCGACGGATCCGAGTTCTCCCCACTTGTTTTGGCTTAGTGGCCTCGCTGGGACAGGAAAGACAACCGTGTCGAAGACCTTTTGTTCCCAGCTCAATGACCGGGGACTTCTGGGTGCGAGCTTCTTCTGCACGCTCAAAAAATCGGACACAAGGGATGTGTATCTCATCATTCCTACCCTTGCGAGGATTCTGGCAGAGGAACGACCTGAATTTGGCAATGCCCTCGAAGAAATTCTCGAGTCTGACAGGAGTTGCAGAAATCCAACAGAGATGAAGTTGAAAGACCAGTACTTGAAACTCATCCTGCTGCCTGCTCAGAAGACCTTTGCTGCTGATGAGCTCCTTGTGCTTGGTGTGGATGCTCTTGATGAATGCATAGATCAAGATGCTGTCAGGCTCTTCATTGCAGCCATTATGTCACAGAAGCCAACCATCCCACTCAAGTTCTTCCTTACTAGCCGGCCTGAGACCTCTCTCAGGGAATCCTTTGAATCATCCAGCCAGCATGGGTGGCTTCGACTCCATGACATTGAAGCTGACATTGTCAGAGCTGATATACTGCTCTATCTGAATGACCAGTTCAAGTGCATCCCAGGGGTGTATGACCACTACCAGGCAAACTGGCCACCTCCAGAGATTCAAAACCTTGTCAATGTCTCAGGAAGACTTTTTATCATTGCAGCCACCATGGCTGCATATATTTCAACTTCCAAAGGGAATACCTTGGAGCGGTTCCAGGAACTTGGCCAGTCATCCTCAAATGTCCAGCTTTCTGGTATTGGGGCCCTGTACAACAGGATTTTGGCAGAAGCATTTGAAGATCTGGAACCAAAGGAGGCAGATCTGATATGTTTTTGCCTGTCAGTCCTTGTGACAGCCCAGAGGCCTGTGTCAGTGAACACCTCACTACGGGCATATCTCGTCATCTGTGGCAGTGATTCTGTAAGAATATGAAGAATCTTTTTTGATGATACGCGTCGAATCAGCCAAGACATCCGCTAAATTTTCATTCGGCAATAAGCCGGATTGCTGCGCAGGAAAAGAGCCGGGAAGATATTCTGAATCTTTTCAACAGAAAAGCCGAGGCGCCTCTCAGATGATATTTCCAGCACAATCAAGGCCACAATGAGAATGCTTTTATGAATATTATACCTGCAGCCCATTGGAAGACAATACTATTGCCCACCTCGCTTATTCTCGAGATTCATTAGAACTTGATGAGTAACACAAGCCTGCAGAATAACAATCGTCCATCAATGCGATTACGGAGCTCACGAAACAACAAAAAAAGAATTCTACTGTCTACGGATAGAGAATGAATTCATATTGCAAGAGAAGCGAAGCAGAGGCTAGTTCTGAGAGTGTACAGTTGGGAAATCCTCAAACGAGAACAGTGTCTGAAATGGAGGCAATGTCAGGCAAGCGGAATAGCTCGAGCTTGAACTTCAACACGTACTCTGTTGATGGGTAAAATGTGGGTGAGGCCCTCCTCCGCAAAATCTGTAACAGCGACATGACACATGACATCGTCCAACGCTATTAATCGCATGATCTGCGGCGGTCCACGACAAATGAAACCCCCAGCGTGGCCGTACCGGCGGAAATGATCCTGAGCTACATCGCCTAGCTGGTACTCCGCAAGGAGGAGATACTTCGACGTTTGCTCCTCGCCGAAGGACGGTCGATGTCGGTGCAAAAATATCTTCTGGATAACACCTGCCCGCTCCTCACCCTGATATTGATATAGGATGGCACTATCCCGGTAGCGCTGCGAGTTCCAGATGGCGTAAATATTGGTCTTGTGAGAAATGGCCGTTAAGAACGTAACATTGGGCAGGATAATGGCATTCCTTTGCGATGGGTCTCTTTGAAGAAGTTCAGTAAGCAGCTCCATCTCCTGCAAGGTTAGTTCGCCATCAGTTCCTTCGAGTAGTCGATGTCCCAAAGGATCATCATCCTCGTTGAACGGATCAAGAGCTTGGGCAAGACGGAATCCACGCAGTGCCTCTCGTTGGTGTCCTTTCATGCGGGCTAGCACACGCTGAACAAGATCGCGAACATCCTGCGAATCGTTGAGAAGGGCCAGGATGTTGGCGTTGCGAACAGCGGTTCGTAAGAAAGTGCTTTCCACTTCTCCTAAACACGAATCAGTTGCATGTTGGAATTGAAGTAGTTGCAAGATTATACCAATGTGGTTATTTGTGTTCATATGATGGAAGAAATTAATATAGCGCTCGTAGTGGGGTGAGTCGTGTGCGTGTTTGGGACCAAAGCGAATCAACATTTCACCGATATGGAGCGCGGCATGGTGGCTGGGAAGAACGTCGTAGTCAGGGAAAAGCTCAAGGGTCCCCTTCGTGTATTTGAGGATGCAGGCTTTGTACATCTCCGCATGCGCCATAGACGATAACCGCATCGTCGCGACACGGACAGCGGTGACGAGGTCCATGAAGTTGTCCAACAGAGCGCGAGGGCGTCCATCTGAAGCTCCAAACAAACGAATTAGAGTAATGGGGAGATGTATGCAGCAGATTATTCTCCAACTATCTGCGCTCAACTTTCCCCGACGAACAGTTCCCCAATCGCGAGGTGCGGGTGTGATCCATGAAGGCAGACGGGTGCGAGCCATATCTTCATATATTGACTCCATGACGTCACACCCTAGAAAAGCATTTCCATCAGGCCGAAGCGTGTCGGTGTCGTTTGTGAAGCGATCGAGTAAGGACTTGGAGGCAGTCTCGTTCGACCGAAGCTAAGGAGACTTGAACATCACGGATATTGAAACGTGCGGCGAGGCGTACCTCTGTCATTAAGAGAGAAAACAAAGCTTTTTTTGCAGCTCTGGAGTTTAGATTGATTGCGGTTCTGTCTAGTGAAAGCCCATCGCAAAGGTCCGCAAAATTGCTGGCAGTTACTTGTGAATATAGTCTTTTGAGAGGGCCATCATTTGCTTCGTCTTCATGTAGCAGGTCGACAATCTTCTTTGCAACACGGCCGAGGTCAGCTGGTTCGGGTAGAGCCTGGGCCTGGGGAGTTGATCCGCCTGCCGTGATCGGATTTTGATGGGTAGCACTGGATGGACCATCGTTTCGGCGGTCATCCTGTCCCTGGGGCAACGTCGAGGGATCACCTTGTTGTCCAACGTCTGTCTCGAGAGGTCCAGAATCTTCCGCTTCTTCGATGCCAAGCAGCTCCTCCTGCATAGCACTCAAACGAGGATAACGATCAAGAAAAGTCGATGGAGAATCAGTTTTCTGACGCTGATTTAAGAGTCCAGTCATTATTTGTAAGGGAACTGTGTCGTAGTCAGGCTTACCCATAGATAAATGGACTTAGCAAGTAACCATCTAGTTCCTACCACCAGTTGATGCCCCTCCATGCGAATGTCGTAGTCGAGGCAAAAGCTGTACAGAACTTTCCGATGGAACTTAAGAAGCTCATAGAGCAGATGAGGCTGGTTTTCGAAGATGATCTGCTGACACTTCTTGAGATTGCGGATTTCGTCCTTGTTGGAAGTCACCCTCTTGATACGAGTGTTAGACTCTTCTCGTAGGGCGTCACCACTCTTGTGCTTGAAGTCGATTTGAAAACGTTGTCTGATGTGGTTCTTGAGAAGGTTGAGATCGAGGGAATGCATTGAGTCGATTACTGTGAAAATGGAAGGATCCCAATAATCAAGTTGGAAGAGGGGACTCCACCTCCACCCACAAGCATCAAAAATAGCCTGACGGTCTCGCTCCGACTGAGCGTTTCTGTAAATGCTCGCGTAGCAGCGGATGTGATAAATATCCTTCTCTGGCCATTCGTCCATGTCTATAACATTGATATCGTCAATGTCTAGATCGCAGCAAGTGCAAAAATAGTGCGCCGTTGGCGCGCCTGGGTATCCTATCACTTGGTGGGCGGCGAGCAGGTCGCACACTAACGGAATCAGGAGGCCTCTACATGTTCTTCCAGTAGGTTGCTCGAAGGTTCGACTAAGAAGACGCCAGGTCGCCACAATTCTTGCAGGTCGTTGACAACCAGCTGAATATAGTGGTTTATATCGTCGTTAGACGGCTTTGAAGGGCCTGGGATGACCCCTGCAAGGTATATGTTCTGGGGAAGGTACCGGAGATGCCAAGGTCGCCGTTTGTTTTGCGGTCTTGTTCTGGAACGGCGAGAAGCCGTCGACGGACAGGCTGAATGCCAGCCGTAACTCGCCCGGTGGCCCTGGAAAGAAATCATCGCCCGCAGAGTCCTTGATATTTCGAAAGACTTCTCCCTGCCATATATCTTTGATATCTCCACCGCCGTCTCGCCTACGCTCGAGCAGTGACCGAGGATGTTTGTCGAGGAGAGCTTCGATGCCAGGTCTCGAAAGAAGACGGCCCAACCACGGCTTGAGCCCCTGATGAATATATTTACGAACTGGTTTTTCAAAGACGCCGAATGGTCCCCTCTCTATGGCCGTGTAGAGGTCGGTTCCGCATGGATCACTCGAAGGCGTTCGCTTAGCTGTGCACTTTGAGGAATGATTCGAGGAATGGGGCGGGGTGAGGGGATACAGCGTATGACATGAAGGGCACGGAATAAACGTTGTTGTTACTGGATCAAGGTTAAATCGTGATGCTAATGGACGGGGATCGGTTGGAATATGGAAGGGAAGTTGTGAAGTGCCAGCGTTAGCACTGGGATTGTTGAGAACATCGGAAATGCCAGCAAGGTAGAGCTCGCAGCCTCTTCTAGGGAGGAAATAGTGATATTGAAGAACGGCCGATACAAGACAAGCGGTGTCTACCGGACGAAAATGCGAGGTGACTTTCCGAAAGAACACTTCTGTGTCCAGAGGTCAGAGAGAGATTGCAAACTTGAAGTGCAAAATGACACACCTGTGTTAAAATATGGCCGACTTGTGACTCCGCCCCTCTGTGTTTCCCAATGCATTTGTTTCTGCCTGTCCACCCCGAGGAGACCATCATATATCTCCTGTTGCAGATCCAATACGTCTTCATCTTTTCGAAATGTTTGAAGAGTTCTATGCAGTTCCCACAGGCAGTTTTCCGCCTCCAAAACACCTCGATTTATTGCTTTGTCGGTTCGCAGAGCGTGATAACCTGTGTTTGGGGCGGGCAAAGCCTGAGGTTGTAAGTCAGACCCCTCTGTTGCGCCGATTTCTGATGAATAGGGTCCATGAGACGTAGGATCGTTCACGAATACGAGGTGTTGATCTGCTGCTACAGATTGCATTTCGAGCATGAGGTGGAGTTGAGCCCGAATGATAGGAAGCCAGTCGGCCTCACTTGAATCGGAGGGAGGTGGGTGATGAATGGGTTGAGAGTCGTCGTCATCGTTGGTCAGCGTTAGGGAATGTCGAAGCAAGGCTCGCAACCTGTCGTCTCGACGATGCTTTGCCCTCTCTGCTGGGGATACCCTTCCGCCAGCTCCTTCATATTTTCCGGTGGTCTCGTTGTAGTTGAGACAGTTGGTTTTGCATTTGCAGATGACAGTTCCTTGTGCTTTTCGGGTTTGTTTTGATCCTTTAACAGTGGCTTTAGGCATCGGGC
>SDEE01000636.1:0-28672 GCA_004126415.1 Candolleomyces aberdarensis
TGACTTCATCACTCTCAGGTCTCTCCCTCCCTCGCGCGTACTCANTGTCGAGCTCGCTGAACCCATTGAAGTGGCTGACTGAGTGATTAACCAGTCAATCACTTAGAGAGAAAAAGTTTTGAGAGCTATATGAACCCTGGGGCACCTGGACTTCAGCCACCAAAAACAGATCCTGAGCCAAACCGTCCACGGAATTTTGCCAACCTCTTCCTCCACAAATTATGTGGCGTACCTGATGCAGAAGAATCTATCACTGGATGCGCTGGCTTTGACAGTCGCTCATATGCGGTTGGAGGCGTCCTCGAGTAGTAACTCCGGGAGTGCCGTCGGCAGTCCCGCACAGGCGCTAAATTCGATATAGTCCCCTTGATATTTCCATTGACCCACCTGCTCTCAGAAGTACCTCGAGATCTTTGTTAAGTGGTAAAATCTTGCCGAAGATGGTCTACAAAGCTTATACAGTGAGTTAAAAGAAGGCTTAAGCGAAACCGATTGACTGCGAAGCGGAATATGAGCCGTCGTTGACATCGAGCTGGAGATCGTCTTGCACCGGCGCTATAGCAAAGCTGGTATCAGGCTTGATTCGGGCTTTTGCTGTAGGTGGGCTACTTTTTCGGGAGGAGGATTTGAGTGGACGCCACGGCTCATTGAGGCTGGGACTTCATGAGTGATGCTCGGCGATTCGGCTTTGCAGAAGCGTTCATAAGCCTGCGGCGGGTCGTCATTTTTTACCATATACATCGCATCCGGTTTGAATTTATAGTAGATCCGTAATCCGCTTCAAAGCTTTGCTTGTAGCATTTAAAAGAGGCCCGAGAAGTACGACGGAGGCCGCGTACTAAGGGACGCATATCAAAAGGAGCCATATGCATCAGCTACCACCTGTTCAAGCTACTAGTCCCTGGCGCTGAGCTTTAAGGAACGGCCGAGTAAGCTTCAGCGGTTGAAGCTTACTCGGTCGCTCCTTATTTGGAACTTGTGCCATTCCTATGATATGATATGGTATCCAATACTTTGAAAAACACAGGTTTGATCTCCTTTCAGAGCCCCATGATTCTGCCAATTTTAAAACAGAGAGTTGATATTCTCTGCCTGTAAGATGAGATGAGGTGGTCTCCGTCCTCTACTAGAGCCTTCACTCCGTACTCCCCTTTGAAGATTCCAGGGGTTGAAGAGAACGAGTTGGCATAATAGCTAGCTAACATATTTTCGACGTTCGGCTGGTAATCGCGTCGGCTCGTCACCCTCACCAATTGGGTGGGACCTTGTGTCGTTAACGTTACTACGTACCTATCCCCACCGTATTCAATCCACCGAACATCGTTGTCTATCAACGTTCCAAGTTGTGAGGTGTGGATAGGCTGACCCTAGAAAACGGTCAGTCTACCCTGGGATCTGTTGAATTTAAAGGGACTGGTTGCTGGTATCGGCGGCATCGAACTGACCCAATTTTGCCGGCAGTGTGCGAGTGTTCTGTAGCCAATCAGTCCCTAGTGCCTAGTGTCAGTCCCAACTCGGAACACCTGACGGCCTAAGCCATCCATGATATATTATATTATAGTAACGACACCAGGTCCTGTAACACCAAACAAGTGTCGTAAACACGGAACTATAATGTAAAGCCGAACTTCCTACACACATGAACGAATGAGACCTGCCTAATTACTGGCGAGTGCAGGAGCTCTCTCAGAACTATGGCGAAATGACGATGGGAGTAAGTAGGATACCTGGTTCGCCCACCGTTGTGGTGAGATGGCCGAGCGGTCTAAGGCGCCAGACTGGGGAGATTAGATATGCAATGCTATAAAGTTCTCCCTCCAACTCAACTGAAGAGGGGGTCGTTGCTCGAATCCGTCTTTTAGTGGACGAGACGGTACATGTATACTTCCCTCTGAAAGTCTGAAAGTACATCACATCCGTGTACGGTGAGGTCGAATACCGATAACCTTTCAAAGGATAAGAGTCCCACTTCATCTCGCACCCAAGGCAATGATTTACACAGCCGTGAGGCATGTTGCGGAAATACACACGTCGAATCGGTTGGGCCCATCCTTAGAAAGCAAGTCGTTACTGTGATGAATCCGAATACATATCTTATCGAATAGAATGTTGTCCGTGAATCCTGCTGGGTCATATCTATCACTCTGTTCTCCTTCCTTCGTCGCAAGTGGGTCACAAGGTCTGGACAGACAGAAGGACAGTCAGCGGTCGGGAAGGCCAAGAGGTTCGCTTACAACATGAGCGATATGCGGGTACCAGAAAGCTGTTTGAAATCAGCTCCTTCCAATAGCCTGTCAGCCTTCTTTCTACTACCAGCCTCACTTCTTCTTCGAAGTCGCTTTCAAGTTCTTCTTGCTTGGCATGAACTTCGAGGTCGGGGTTGCCATCGATCCAAGTGCAAAGAAGACGGACGAAGACGGCATGGAGGAGGAGTGAGAGAGAGAAGATGCTGGGCTGGAGAAGCGACTTCGAGTCATCGGGCTTGACGGATTTGGCTACAGGGTTGTATGTGCTACTGACTGACGAATATCAAGTCTGGGGTAGGTACTACTGCCATGTGTCGTCGTTCAACGCGGAATGGAGGTCTCACTTTCTGGGTGGGTATATACAGTGACTCGGGCCTCTGCCTTCCGAGTTGTTCACTCACATTTTGGAGGAAAATATGTTGGAGGATATGTCAACATAATGCGTTGTTGATTCGTTCGTTCGTACCGTACACTGTGCCAAGTACTTTACGTATCGGATTGAGTTAATTGAGGCGTCGATATTGTTCAAAGTCCAGTAATCAGGCCTTGGCAGCTGATTCAAACACGCCCACTGATTGGTTGCAGCCACTTCTATTCTACTTCGTATGTGATGGGGTATTCCCGTGTGAGAGCTGTCATGGCCACTGCGAAGGGTTCAACAAGTCGACCAATGGTTTCAATCGATCAGTCAGTCATTGACCGGCTCAAACGCTTCGTGAGGTCTTCTGGAAGTTCCTCGTTGCAGCTTACGGTATGTGATATTGGAGCATTGCCAAGGAGAATTTGGGCACAAGTGAGAATCGAATCCCGCGCCGGGCAGTCTCTCGAAAAGCCAGAAGTTCTAGCGGCGCTGTAGCCAAGTGGTTACGGCGACGGATTGGAGCATCTCTTGATATCCCTTATCTTATCGATGGGAATGGCTGATTGATTATCTGTTCCCAATGTCAAATCCTGCTGAGGTTGCGTTACTTGATTTCTTCTCCTTCTTTCCTCTCGTCACAATTTGGTCACAAGGTCTGCAGCACATGAGCAACGTAACTCCTTTCAAGTGACTTTCTGGAGCCATTGCGACGGGAAGACAGACAGGCAGAGGCTCGCTTGCAAGATTTTGGGGCACCGGAGAGCTGCTGAACCCGTCCGTCTGCGAGGGCAGAGAGCCTAGACAGAGTGTGCTTCCATACCATCGATCGGCTCCCCTTCCCCGGCACTCGTGCGCCTCTCCAACAGGGCCGAGGTGCTAGCTCCCCACTCCAGCCGAAGAACCGCGAGGCAGCGGCGTCGGGACGTTCGGATCAAGCTTTCTCCGCGCTAAATTTGGTGTTAGCCCGAAATGGAAGGAAGAGAATTGATTTGCGGCACACGACCTCAAATTGAGCGCATCTGGCCCTTTGGTTTTTCGCTTTTCGCCCACCTCCCACCCATTCCCCCACCTTCCSTCCTCTGTGCGAGGTAGGGTCTTTCTTGGCCRTTTCGCTYGGTGAGYCYGTGCTTTATCTGTCCCCGATGCCATTGGCTCATTCAAGCCATCACCGCCGTCCTATCGTCCCTGATCACCGTCCGTCCTCCTTGGCCCTTGGCGCTGTACGTACGGCTCGCCACAAGAATAGGACCAAGACCAGGACAAGAAGACGACCATTTCCAGTCTAGGACATTCACCAGCCTTATCTAGACGCACGATGTCGAGCCCAGAGAACTTGGCGTCCAACGCACCTCCCCCGCCGGAGACGACGAAGAGTATTTTGGAGGGAGAGGTCGAGACCAGACCTAGCGACAGGAGGCCCCCGTTCATCTTGACGCTTAACGAGGTCAAGCTTCTGGGTATTGCTGGGGTGAGTTGGCCGGTCGTTCTCGTCACACTCGTCGTCGGCCGATGCTCACCAGACGCTCTGTAGGTCGGGTTCTTCCTAGATGGTTTGTGCCCGCTTTTGTCACTCCCGTATCGAGCTGCCTTGTTGACGATCCGTCCATTGTTGCAGCATACGACCTATTCATTATCAACGTACGTCCCGCCTTCCTTTCTCCCACTCCGGTTTGCGCTGATCTGATTAATTGCCCTCTCACCATGCTCTGGCCCATATTACCTCCCTCTCCACATGCATGCATAACAGCCGGTGGCCACGATGCTCCAGTACCGACTCTACGGCGGAGCTCACCTCCCGCCTAATTTGGAGGGCTTCGTCAAAGCCGGGGCTAACATTGGGAGTGTTATTGGCCAGTTCGGTTTCGGTGAGCTTCATTGATATCTTTTTCGGACGCGGTACTCGCTCCCCCCGGATACGGGGTTCTCCCTCCATGCGGTGCCTTTGAGTCGTTGCTGGAGGGAGCAAACCAGAGTGTCTTTGATTGATTTCATTGCTTCTACTCCATTCCATAGCATGAACGCTAACTCGCCGTTTTGTAGGTTACGCTGCGGATGCCCTGGGGCGTCACAAAGTTTGTGCGTGTCATCTCTCCTGTCCCCCCTCTTCACTTCCCATTCTTCCCCCACCTCTCCCCGTTCACCCCCTCCCCCGCTTCCTTATTGACCTCGCTTTTTATTAGATGGAAAAGAACTCATGCTGATCATTTTCGCAACCATAATGACACTAACGACCCCCACGGGCCAACTCTCACCCGACGGCGCCTTAATTTACCTTGGCGTGTGGAGGATCATCTTGGGTATTGGAGTGGGTGGAGATTATCCGATGAGTGCAAGTGTTACGAGTGATAGGGCTAATTTGCGGAAAAGGTGTGTCATTCATTCGGCTTTCATGTTATAACCCGTCTTTCGCTCTCCCGGGGATTAGATCGACTTACTGACTGACCGTTTGCGTTTACAGAGGAACGATGCTCAGTTACATCTTCTCCATGCAAGGCTGGGGAAGCTTTATGGGCAGTTTGGCTACCATTGTCGTGCTTTTGATTTATAAGAGCTCGATGGAGGGTGAAAACGGGAAGATAAGCAAGGTTGATGGAGGTAAGTTTCCGTTTGTTTGGTTCCGTTAACGTTTTTTGTTACGGTTTTTGAGTTCCGGGTTTTGTGAGCATGGTTTTTTCCTCTCGCGTCCGAGTCGCATCTCCTCGTTTCGGTTTCGGTTGCCATTCTTCTTACCCCTCTTCCCATTGCTTCTCCCGATACGTTCCTTTCCCAATTAATTTCTTTGACTTCGTCATATCCTCCACTCCATTTCGATCCACGTGCTTGAACTAATCGATTCCCTTGCAGTATGGCGTATCGTCGTCGGCATCTCGCTCATCCCGGCTTTCGGAACGCTCTACCAACGACTTACGCTCGGTGAATCGACGAGGTATGAGGAGAGTAGAAAGCTGAAGAGTGAGGAGGATGAGTTACGGAAAGCCAAAGTCAGTCCGAGTCTAGCTCAGGGTGCCAAGAGCGTTGCTATGAATCGAAGGCTGACGCCAGCATGTTCCTTCGTTTTGTAGAAGGCTTCCGCCGCCAAGGATGCAGATATCGAGGAAGTGAAAGAAGATATCCAAGAAGAGAGGGGTAGCAGCGTGGAGCAGGACGTGGATGTGAGAAGTCTGGCGCCGGAGGATGTCGTTAAAGTCAAGGCTCATTTCAGTGGTGCGTTTAAGAGTCCTTTTCAATGGGTAGAATATTTGGGCTGATCGAGGGTACGGTATCCTTAGACTTTTACCGACATTTCAAGCAATGGAAGAACGCAAAGATGTTGTTGGCGACGAGTCTGACATGGTTCCTTTTGGACGTTGCGTGAGTCTTCCTTTCTGTTTACTTCTCGTACCTTGACACTCATACGACGAACACAGGTTCTATGGTGTCAACCTCAACCAGAACGTCGTCCTCCAGCAAATTGGCTTCGATGGGAAGAGCGGCTCAGAGTGGAACAGGCTGTTCAAAGTCAGTACTGGTAACTTGATCGTTACTGCGTTGGGTTTCGTTCCTGGTGAGTACGCTATTCTCTCACTAGCTGGTTGGCGGGTGTTGATGTGAATCATAGGGTACTACGTGACCGTTTTGACGATTGAGGTTCTTGGGAGGAAGTGGATTCAGATCCAAGGGTTTTTGATGGCTGCTCTATTCTGTACGTCCCTTCGGTTCTCGTTCCCCTTTGAAGGTTCGCTGACGCTACGGCTTTCAGTGGGCATCCTCGCCGGACTCTTTGAGACCCTCAGTAAAGTGCAATTCATCGTTTGCTTTGCGTTCTTGCAGTTCTTCTTCAACTTTGGTGCGAATGCGTGAGTTTGTTTTCTCTCTTCGTTGGTGTTGTTGGATCTGACTCGTTCCTTCCTTGTATCCGTTCGGTCAATTCCCCTGATCCTATGTGTCTTTCACGATCAATTGCCTCACTCACCGCAATGCCGTCTTCGGCGCCCGCGCAGAACGACCTACTGCTACCCGGCTGAAGTCTTCCCAACACGGTACAGAGCTTTCGCTCATGGTATTAGCGCTGCGAGTGGAAAGGCAGGAGCGATTTTGAGCGCCTTGGCGTTTAACTCGCTGAGTAAGAAGATTGGGACGCCTGCTTGTCTATGGAGTGAGTACTGGTTCCCGTCTTTCATCTGTTCAGATTCCTTCTCCTCCCCCCTCCTTCTATACGGTCTTGAAGTCTCGAGAGGTACTGACGATTACTGTTTCTACTAGTCTTCTTTGCATGCTGTATCGCTGGTGCGGCTGTTACGCTATTGCTGCCTGAAGTCAAGGGACGTGATCCAGATTTGATCCTCGCGGAGGAGATTAGGGAGAAGAGGAAGAAGGCGGGGTTGGACGTTGATGTGGATGCTTGAGTTTTCGAGGAGAGAAGAAGGAAAAGAAAGGTCTAACGATACCTTCAAACCTCAGGGATAGACGAAGAGGAACGACGGAAAGGAATGAAACTAATGAATCGATTTGGGTTACGAGTTTTGGATATGTTTTTAGGAATGCTTTGATGTACGCGAATTAATGGACAACTGGAAGGAATGGAAAATGCGGAGTGTGGAGCTCGTTTTTGAGATACTTCAAGTTTTGCGTACGTATCCGCGAGATGCCGTCGGACGGAGGTGAAATAACTTCTGATGGGGCGCGTCTTCAACTCGATCGCATGGACGAAGATTAGATCGCCGCCTAAGCCCCATCATCAGTAACCCGAATCTTTCGTGGATTGTCCTTTTATGTATAGTATCGAGGATTTGCACGTATTCTCCTCAACTGTTGGCCTGAACTCGGGTTGATCTCCCCTCGTCTTCCCTGGTCCCATGAGCGGGATTATCATGCCCTTCTTCTTGCCTCCAGTCATTCTGTGTTGTCGAGACGGTGCGGAAGTGCATTTCTATCTCTTCGTTTTGAGGGCCTGTCGTCGACATTGTCGTCCTGTCAAGCCCTCGCTGATGGGCCGTCCATATATCGGTAGGTGTCCCTCTATCGCCTTGTCGACGGAGGTTCAGGACGAGATGGGATCCCTTGGTTTTGCAAAGTTAGGACTCCGTCGTTTAGCCTTTGGCTGTTCCGTTGTAAAAACTCACCGACCACGAGAGAACAGCGAACAGCCATCTATGGGCGTAGGCAGGATTCGTGCGAGATGCCGGGGTCAGAAGGGGTCTTGAGAGGCAGGAATAGAGCGGACTTACGGCCAACAAGGCGTGTAGTACACTCCGCCTTTATACAAGGACAAGAGTGCTGAGAGCGCCAATATCACTGTGATGGATGGTCGCCACCATTACATGAAGCTCTCTTCAGGATTGACATTCTGAAAATGACCTACCAATGACCCTGGAAGTTTCGATGCCACTCGTGAGCGGATCCATGACGAGGTTAATCGATGCTTTGGATTGGAACTTACAGTAAAAATGTCAACGCTCCGTCGAGTATGAGGACCGTCATCAATGGGCGCATGTAAGCCAGATCGTTCAACACAATGTCCCATCGAACCTTTCCAGATGGGTCAGTCACCGACATTCTGAGTTTGATGATGGTCATGAGGAAGTATATCGCTGATTTAAGTTGAGCTCGTGTCAGTGCAGAACGCAGTGGGAACGAGGGCGAAGACGTCGTGGGGACGTACATGTAGTGGAAGCTGGGACCAGCCTATAAAAGACGGTGAATATGGTTGAGGCAAAAGCGGACTATCAAGCTCTGATCAAAGTGAAAGTATATCCATACATACCAAGAGGCGATTAGCAGACGTTTATCAGGCGTAAATGGGATCTTCCCCAGACAAGGCGCCATCTCGAAATGGAATGGGAGGGGCGGTACGTCCTTGGGGAAGTTGGTGATCGTGTGTGTTATGTAGAAGCCCACCTGGTACGAGTTTCATACATTCCGTCAAAACGTGCAAACATAGACACGGATATAGATGCTTACCGAAAATTCACCTATGAGAAAGCTTGAAATCATGAAGCTTTCAACTCCTGGTAAACACACGTACACGCGAAAAGACACAACAAACAGGCAAGAACTTAACGGCGCACGAAACGTTGAGCCCCGGGCGAGTCAAGTGGAGACTGTCACGCACCTCTGCGGCTTCCAGCGTATAGTGCGTGTACCCGAAGAATGGATATCGCATCCACAACGACCATGCAGATCCGAGTACCAGCCCTGAACGAAGTGGTCAGCGGACGAGCAATGCCCAGACTGGTTGATTCTCACAGGGCGCCGACGCGAATATAGGTCTGACAACTAGAAGGTGGTGAGACTCTTTAACAAACTAACATTGGCTTGACGCACAACTGCACGCAGACCAGGACGCCGCGCCTTTCATGAGCTTTCCACGGAAGGTTGAATCGATTCTAGAACATAGAGACTACCTACTTCTGTTGATGGGTTCTTGATTTGCGAACCTGTGCAATCTGGTAAGTATCCTCCTGGGAGGATTCCAGCGCTGCCTGTAGGGACTGACCTATCAAGATACCACTGTTGCAACAGATTAATATCGGTTGCCTTCTCGTGCTGCGCTGAGGGCTGAAGGCTTGCTCACCATAGCGCTATAAGACCATAGTACCGACTGAGCAGGTACAGACACTTCGCAAGCGACCATCGGGCTCTGACAGTAGCCAAGTTAACGAGGTTTGACTTGCGAGAGTAACGTTCAACGCACTTCCAGATGTACTTGATCTACCAGATAGTGGAGTCGTTCTACCATGTCAACGGAAGAAGAGGGTGATCGAGCGAGATTGACCGAACCTCGTCGTCAAACGTAGAGAATAGGTCGCATGCGAGGAATGTGATTGCTGCGGCTAAGATGCGTTTGAGATTCGTAGGTCAGTCATCTCGGACTCGGCAATACCTAGACTGTACGCACCTTTTGAATACCCCTCGGCCCTCAAAACCRCCAGGACAGAGAGGAGTCCTGGATCCATCGTCAAAAGTGGCGTCCAGCCGTTCGCTCCTGGAGTCCAGGATCCCTGAGCACTCTCCGCTCTTAAGGTCAGCTGAGGAAGGGGGAGCAAGCCCACGGGAAGGAGCGCTGAGATGGACAAATCCGAGGAGCACGGTTGGAAAGAAACATTCCGGACATCACTCGTAGGAAAATTCGACGTCCGCTCAACACTAACCTATTTATGTCTTGGGCGGACTGTGGGCGCTGAGATCTGAATCGTCGGCTATATCGGATCCGTCGATTTATATGTTCATTCAAAGTCTTGAAATGCATGTTATACAGCGCCAGAATATATGAAAACTTGCGGAGGGAGGGGTACTGAACTGGGAAAAGGGGCCATGATCAAACGGGGTCGTCGGCGCTGCCTCAGAGAGTTTTCACGCATAGCCACACAAACGGTGTAAACGGGCGCGTGTTGATGTCACCACTCATTTGCATTTACCACCACCATGTCGGGGACGTCCTACTTCAAGAACGCAAAGAACATCGTAGCAAAGAACACGAGCTTCAACACTTATGTACTCGGGATTGACGGTAAGTATATCACTACGAAAGAAGCCGGAGAGTCTGAACTGAGGGTCGTACCTTAGCTCTTCAATTCTTATACGAGCATGCCGCCACAGGAGCCAYGCACGACTCAAACGAACGATATCCGCCGCCTATGTGCCATCCTGGAACTCGCGAGGTCGTCATCGTTCGAATCAAGGATTGGTACGGCTTCCAAACCAGACCTGACAAGCCGATCATGTGGGTCCACGCCCCTGCGGGATACGGCAAGACTGCCATCGCTGGGACCGTCTCCAAGCTGCTCGAAGAGGCGGAAGGCCTCGATTTCAGCCCTCTCGGAGCCACATTCCACTTCTGGAGGACGTCCCCCGAGCGAAACTCCCCCGCGCGCTTCATCATCACCATCGCCTATCAGCTCGCCATGTCGATCCCCGAGCTGGCTCCCCACATCGAGAACGCCGTCAAGCGAAACCCGATGATTCTGAGGAAGACTCTGGAGGTTCAGCTTATGAAGCTGATCGTCGAGCCTTTCAAAGCTCTCGGAAACCTGGACGATATGCCGAACCGGTTGGTCATCATCGACGGGCTCGACGAATGCATCAACTCGGATCAGGAGTGTAGGGTGGACAGGCAGTACGCTGAAGACCAGGAAAAGGTCCAGATTCGAATTCTCAACCTCATTCACAGTCTCCAATCCCATCGACTTCCCCTCTCGTTTCTCATTCTCAGCAGGCCGGAGGCGTGGATCACGCAACACATGCAGTCCGGGTCGTTTGAGCGCGTTGTGGAGGCGGTGGATCTGTATGCGCTCGGGGATCATTTGGAAGACACGGAGAAATATATTCGGGCGGAACTATCTCGGATCGCGGCGCGCATTCAGGATGACGGAACACCAGACCAAGGGGATGAGGAGTGGCCGGGCGAGGCGGTGGTTCAGACCTTTGTTCGGAAGACAAACGGGCACATGCTGTACGCTTCCACCGTTATCCGACATATCGATAACCCATATGACGACCCACGGAAGCTCTTGAAGAATCTTCTCAATGGTTACGCCCTTAGTAGTTTTGACCTGGCGCACTCGTCACCTTTCTCCTCCCTTAACGCGCTGTACATGCATATCATGCAGTCTTGCCCGAAGAGCAATCGCCCTCTCATGATTGAAGTGCTGGAAGACTTTTGCACGTTCACATCTTATTTCCTTTCGCACGTTGATGTCCGCCGAGCCCTAGCTATCCTTGACCGTTTAGCCGGACGAGTCCCAGGGCAGGGATTCCGAGCCATTCGACCTCTACATGCGGTGCTCCGCCTGTCAGATACAGGAAACCCTTACAATCACCACAACAGCTCCCCAATCATCCATTCTTCATTCTCCGACTTCCTTCGCGACGACCGTTTGTCGTTGGAGTTTACCATCGTCACCGAGAAGGCATACCGACGGATCCTGGATGGGTGTCTGGACTGCATGTCAAAGATGACATCGGCGAGCAAAACAGACGAAGACCACTACCGTTTTGCTCTGAAAATGTGGCCAGTTGTCTTCAATACCGCCATCTCCGCATTCCGCCTTGCCAAATATCCCGAAATTATGAGGAAGCTGCTTTCAGTTGACCTTCTAGCATGCGCAATACAAGGATATCTCCTTAAAGATTCCATTGACGACGTTTCTGGGGGGAGCTTTCCTCCCTGGGGCGCGTTCAACCGCGACAATTTCAACCGGCTTGTACACCTCATGCCCGACGGCAACCCTCTCGTCCAACAGGCTGTTATCCATGTTGTATCCTCGTTGGAAGGCAGTCTAGTCCACTTTCTAGAAAAGACTCCAGATTCCTGGCCCCCAAGCCTTGGGTGGGCAGCCTACTGTTTTCTGTCGTCACAACAAATGGAAGAGACACCTTCCTGGACCATAGACGAACGTAACCAAGTTGTTCAAGTTTTGTGGACGTTACAGCAAGACCACCCGGACCGCATAGTCACATTGGGGAGCAGATTTAAACCTACTATTGAACAATTGCTACGTACCGTTTGACTGGCATACTTCATATTTTATGGACCCATGGCCTCTGCTCCTCTGACCTTTCTAATCGTGGACCACAGTAGTGAGTCTAGCGACTACATGTTCATGTATGTGATTACGCGTTCCTATCCTGAATTTCAGCTCCTGTATGATTGTTTCGGTAGCTTTTATGGGACCGTATAATCTTTTTCATCGAGAGGGAAATGAGACGCCAAGGTGCGCTGGATCCCTAAAAAGGCAGAGTTTATGTCGTCCCATGACCTGTCGACGGTGTACCCAGCCGTGTTGAGCGAGTTTGACTGAGAGGAACTCTCTCGACGGTAGGATGCTCGATTCTGCAGCTCCAGGACACATCGACCGATCTTGGAGTTGATTTGGAGAATCCTTGATAGTGGATGAGCGGTGAGACCCTCCAATGCTTTGCCCAATACAGTCGCAGGCGAGGTATTTTCCGTTATGTATAGGCACTGGACACCTTTTCAGATTATCCTCGAACGAGCTTGAATAATCTACATTGCTTGTCTCCATCATCTTCGACTTCGACTTCCAATTGCTTCATGCCTCTGTCGATCTCCGCACGGCCGCAGTTTTCTATGAATAAAAAATGAAAATACTTGCTCTCAGTTTCCATTTCATCCTCTCGTCAAAATTCACGGCTAAAGTTGTGCTAGGTACTCATCGGCCCATGACACCTTCAAGTCCGTTGTTTTTGGCGCAGGGCAAAGTCCAAAAATCAATTGTCCCAACATGTCGATCGGTTGACCCGGAAGTAAGTCAATGCAGCCTTCGGAGTGTTTGGCTATGTATGCTGCTGCGTCGCGAATCAGCAAAGGTTTGACCGTAATAAGGAGATCAAAGAGAACCCAATCGCCGCTGCAGCCCCAACGACGGTCACCTGCCACACGCATAGCCACGCATTGCAAAT
Source organism: Candolleomyces aberdarensis (assembly GCA_004126415.1). Lineage (NCBI taxonomy): Eukaryota > Fungi > Basidiomycota > Agaricomycetes > Agaricales > Psathyrellaceae > Candolleomyces > Candolleomyces aberdarensis. Next base: position 13,009 of record SDEE01000636.1, read on the forward strand.
GGTGTAAACGGACGTCTATCGATGCCACCCTTCATTTGCAGTTACCGCCACCATGTCGGGGACGTCCTACTTCAAACACGCGAATAACTTTGTAGCAAAGAACACGACCTTCAACACATATGTATCCGGGATCGATGGTACGCAAGTCACTGCGATATCGAAGTCAGAACACGTGAACTAATGGACATTCGCACCCTAGCTCTCCAATTCTTGTACGAGCATGCCGCCACAGGAGCCATGCACGACTCGAACGAGCGATACCCACCCCCCATGTGCCATCCTGGAACTCGCAAGGTCGTCATCGTTCGAATCAAGGACTGGTACGGTTTCCAAACCAGACCTGACAAGCCGATCATGTGGGTGCACGCTCCTGCGGGATACGGCAAGACTGCGTCGCTGGAACCGTCTCCAAGCTGCTAGAAGAGGTTGAAGGCCTCGATTTCAGTCCTCTCGGAGCCACGTTTCATTTCTGGAGGACGTCGCCCGAGCGAAACTCCCCCGCACGGTTTATCATCACCATCGCGTACCAACTCGCCATGTCGATCCCTGAGCTTACTCTCCACATCGAGAATGCTGTCAAGCGAAACCCGATGATTCTCAGGAAGACTCTGGAAGTTCAGCTCATGAAGCTGATCGTCGAACCTTTCAAAGCTCTTGGAGGGCTGGACGATATGCCGAACCGATTGGTCATCGTGGACGGCCTCGACGAATGCATCAACTCGGATCAGGAGTGTAGGGTGGACAGGCAGTACGCTGAGGACCAGGAAACGGTGCAGATTCGGATCCTCGACCTCATTCACAATCTCCAATCACATCGACTTCCCCTCTCGTTTCTCATTCTCAGTAGGCCGGAGGCATGGATCAAGCAACACATGCATTCCGCGTCGTTTAAGCGCGTTGTGGAGGCGGTGGATCTGTACGCGCTCGGGGATCATGTGAAAGACACGGAGACCTATATTCGGGCAGAACTATCTCGCATCGCGGCGCGCATTAAAGGTGACGGAACACCAGACCGAGGGGATGAGGAGTGGCCTGGCGAGAACATAGTTCAGACCTTTGTTCGGAGGACAAACGGGCACATGCTGTACGCTTCCACTGTTATCCGACATATCGATAACCCATATGGCGACTCACGGATGCTCCTGAAAACCCTTCTCGATGGTTACGCCTATCGTGATCTTGACCTGGCTCACTCATCACCTTTCTCCTCCCTTAACGCGCTCTACATGCATGTCATGCAGTCTTGCCCTCAGAGCAACCGCACACTCATGATTGAAGTTCTCGAAGATTTCTCTGCGTGCAGATCACGCTTCCGTCCGGAAGTTGATGTCCGCCGAGCCCTTGCTGTCCTGGACCGTCTAGCCGGACGAGCTCCAGGACAAGGATTTCGAGCCATTCGACCTTTACATGCGGTCCTCCGCCTGTCAGGTACAGGAAACCCTAACAATAGCGATATCTGCCTCTCTCCATTCATTCATTCTTCATTCTCCCACTTCCTTCACAACTCTCGTCTATCGTTGGAGTTTTCCATCGACGAACAGAAGGGATTCCGACGAATTCTGAACGGGTGTCTGGATTGCATGTCAAAGATGACACCGCAGAGCGAAACAGACGAAGACCACTACCGATTTGCTATTAGAATGTGGCCATTCTTCTTTGACTATATGGAGGACTTTCAATTACCTCATGCTGAATATCTCGAGATCGTGAACAAACTGCTTTCCATTGACCTTCAGGCATGCTCAATCAAAGCACACCTCATTCAACGTTTCATTGGCGACATTGTTCGTTTTGTCTTTCCTCCCTCGTCTGCATACGAGAGTGGCGATTTCAACCTGCTTGTACCCCGATCAGCTCCCCACATTTTCGAGAGCGAGCCACTCATCCAACGGGCCGTTACTCATGTTGTATCGTCATTGGAAGCCGGTCTTGTTTACTTTCTAGGTCAAGCTCCAGATTCCTGGCCCGAGAGCCTCGACTTCGCAGTCGTCAATTTTCTGACTTGTCACCAAAGACCGTCGGAAGGGCCAACTTCCTGGACCTTAGACAAACATAACCAAGTTGTTCAAGCTTTGTCGATGTTACAGCAAGACCACCCAGAGCGCATGATTACATTGGGGAAGAGACATGGGACCTATTTCGAAGAATTTTTACGGGCCGTTTGATTGACATACATCATATTACATGCGCCACTGCTCGTATCTTATGCACCCACGGCCGTGCTTCCCTGACTTTTCTTATTGTAGACCACAGTAGAGAGTCTAGCGACTACATGCGCATGTATGTGATTGTGCTTTNGCTTCCTAGATCTCCGTTCTTGTATAATGGTCTTGCTAGATTTAGGGGACGGTAAAATATCTTTCATCGAGAGAGAGAGATCATGAGCCAACTGTTGGTTTTGCGGTCTGGAGGATTCGAGGTACCGGGTAAAAGATGGGATTTTACCTGCTCGAGAATTTATCCTCGCCTCGACACGTCTGAGGTGCTTGAGGTGTTCAATCAAGTGTTCCTTAGATATGCTAGATTCAATTAAATCGCGGCTGCAGTCCGTATATTTAGTAGATACCAGCGCGCTAGAATAGACATTCCGTCTTTGCCTCGACTCTTTACGAGGAGCTTTATCCAGTGTCCCAGCCTGCTGTCAGACCGGCCCCAGCATCGAGTGGTCCAGCTGGGCTACTCCAACTGGAGGATGAAAGATAACAGAGAAACGTACGTGTTGCAACCATACTTTCCTAGCAATACTTCCAACTCCCTTCTGCCAATCCTAACCAGGTTCCATGCGGCATGAGCAAATTCTCCTCCACACCCACGAGTCTCACAGAGCCCAAATCTAGCCTCTTCATCTCGTTTCTCTCAACGCTAACCCGTGCAACCTGATCTTCGAAAGAACCATGAGCGGCTTATTTGACCCAAAAGATTGAATAAAAGATTTGAATTGGGTGTGAGATAGTCGAGGCAAAGGAAGGGTAGGAGAAACGTATGACATTATTTATCGTCAAAAATTATACGGTTCCAGGTCATTGGTTCCACTCAGCTTCAACGCGGTCGCAGGACCGAAACCTACTTCATCAACGCTTCCGTAATGTCTCCGGAACCTGCCGGAGATCAAGATCAAGGCGCTTTCCAGATATGGGCTGAGCGTCGGGATTGTTCCGCCCCACCATAAGACTCTATCTTGTGGTATGTGAGCGTACCTTTAAGTTATGCAACATCGGAAGAATATGTGAAATGAATTAGTTATACTAAAAGATTCTCTAAAGAGCCAATTGGGCTGCAGTTGCCTTGATTATGCAATGCAGGCACTCTTGGGACTTGCTTTGTGAACACTGGCGGCGGGATTACCACAAAAGGAGTCGCCCTTCTTTGTGTTTGTGTCCCACTACCTTTTGTTCAGCTTGCAGGCTCTTTCAGGTAATTTGAATATTTGTAAACATTGAAATTTTGAAAGGTCTTTAAAGTGATCTCATACATTTGTTCTCAAAAAGGGGCAATAATGATATTTCTTATCTTGCAGGATGTCGGGTGGCCCCGATGGATTGGAAGGCGTGGGACACCAGGGGACACCATCGATGCCATAACGGCGGGATGTGAGCCTGTGACCATCACGGTGTTTCGATCAAACCTTGACTGTAGAGTGAGTTTCCCATCAAAAACCTGAACTGCAGACCTAAAAGCTGAGCAAACCAGTGGAACCTAGGACTGGAGGCACGTTTTCGGGTGAAACTGAGAATTTTTGACGATAAATACTGTTATAAGAAAGTGAAGAAGCTTGTTCAACCAATCGGGTTTTATCGTCGCCGACAGGAAATGCGGGAAAAACTAAGCAATGCGCAATCAAAGGGACAAGGGCAGTCAGCAGCGTCGTCAGATGTGGACGACGAGGAAGCGGACTCACAAGCTTGGGAATCTGACGATGAGCCGGAAGCAAACGCCTGGCCAACGGCGTCATCGGACATGGAGTGGGAGACAGATCAGTGCGTCGAGCAACGGGCCGAGGTGCAGGAATCTGTTGGCTTCAACGAGACCCTCAAACCGATAGGAGAAAAACCAACGCAGTCTTCAACTACTAAGCCCAGTGCTCGTTCGTCCCCGACCAAAGCCGCTCGAATCAGTCATCACAAACGATGGGTCGAGCTCCTTCCGACATTGGTGCCTCACTACCTCCAGTACTGTGAAACTACAATCGGGAAGCCGATTCCCCTCACCGCCGATCTGAAACCAGTATGCAACAAGAATTGTCCAAAGAAGACGTATCAGATTCTCTGCTTGTTTTACGACCGTAAGTCAGCATCGCCAGATCCCCTATCACTGACACTATTCCTTCCCTCTTACAGACGCCGATACCAAAGCCGTGAACTTTTGTTCATGCGAAGGTGTCGTTCCAGTCCTCATCAAGAATGGCCTGTTCCCCGGTTCCCCTTCTCAACCAAAAATCGCAATCTCCATCGCCCTTCTCGATTTTTACCAGGCGCTATTTGAGCGCTCGTGCGACGCCGTCAATGCGTTAGCATCCGCCCTTGTGACTCACTACAGAAGACGTGGGTTCCCCGTTCTGAACTCTAGCGTATGTTTCAACTCACTTCTCTATTATCAACAAACTGAATGTCTGCCAGGGAGGGGAACGCGCAGACGGCCTCCGTAGGCCGCCTAGTAGACGAACAGGTGGCTCAAACAATTCAAAATGCCTCGAAGCACCTCCAGGAAGCCGAACGCGACGATTCACCTCCCAACGAGAGGGCTCATCAATTCTTATGTCAAAAATGTCCTGCGTGTTATGCCCGTCGATATGGGTCTTCCCTCTCCGAGTGAGTGTAATCCGCAGCTCTGGAGCAGTTTTAGACTTTATTTCTCCTTCCAGAGGATGCGACGTCCATGCATATCTTGATGGATGCTTCAGTCATCGCAGGCTCAAGCACGCGGGCGATCCACCTCATGCCCATGTCCCGGAGCATTACGTACCGAAGGAGCAGGTGGATGCAATGGGGGACCATATATCTGACGTCCGCAAAAAGCCTGCGAAGGCTCGTACGATCGTTGTCCCCGACGAGGCAGTCGACGAGTGCGAAGATGGTCACATAGCTGGAACGGGAACAAAGGTTAAGAGCGACACTAGCCGATATGACGACACAGGAACCATGGCCCTTGTGTGTCGGCACGACACTCCTATCCTTCTGGCCAATATCGACACCCCGGGAGAACAGCAGAAGTATGCTGCTGCCATGATCCAGAAGTTATCTCCATGTTACCCGAAACGGCCACTGTCGCCGTATTTTACGATATCGGATGCGTCTTTGACCGCAGTCTCCAGCTCGTACGTACTTTCTCTCTTCTCCGAATGGAGAGACTAAATCCAATTATGTTAGTATGATATCTAGGAGAATGACAATCGCAACCAGTATCATGCATTCTTACGCGCATCAGTGGGCCTGCCAGTTGGTGTACAATCCACGCCTTCGCGAGGGGCTAGGACTATCGGATGGCGAAGGGGTGGAGAGATATTGGTCACGGATGCGTAAAATCATTAGCGTGACTCGTACATCAGGAGTAGGTCTTTAGTGCTATCTCTGTTCACCGGCTAATTGAGGTCTTTCCCAGCGAAAACGACGCCTCTGGCTCATTGACAGACTCACGGCACGGCTTGCGGCGGAATCAAGGGACAACCTCGGCAGCTGGATGATCCGACGGTACAAGGATCTGGACGAGAAGGTAGTCAAACAAACCGCAATTTTAAAGGACTGCGGAGTCCCCGAGAGCGAGCTGCGTGATCTCTGGAAAGAGCAGCGAGTGGCGCAGCTCTCAGTCCGTGCACGTGAGTTCGTGTTACACTCTGCGATGGAGAGAGCTAAAACTGAGGCACAGACGCTCCCACTCGTCTAAAGAAGGACCTCGACAAGCTGATCGCCATCCAGGGTGACCTCGATCGAGTCGAAACAACCATCAAGGAAGCAACCACATCGCTTGGGAAGGCATCGCAAGTGGTCTCCACTCTCAAGGATCTCACATCAGTCTACGACCAGCTTTCGAGTAAGCTGGATAGTCTCTACATATCACTGAATATTTCGGAATCGTTCCCCACCCTTCGAGACCTACCCTTTGCAGTCGTTCACAAACTCCTGATTGCTCGGGATCTCAAGATCAATATACGGAAGCGCGCTATCGCCAGTTTTTTCGAAAACGAACGACTTGAACAAGCGGTAGGCGGGCGAAACGAAACGCTAGGTCAGTGAAACTGGTTTGATTGATGAAGAATTTTTACTCATTCAGCGCATCCAAAGGAACAAAAAATCACCAGCAGGTCCGTGCGGCCATTAAGAAACGAAAACCGGCTTTTGTGTCGGCCATCCGTCGGTTCAACAAAACATGCGCTGAACTCAAGGAACTCATAAAGCCCGAGTGGAACATCCCTGTCCCTGAACCGCTCCCTACCGACGTTCACGAACTCCGGGATGAATCCCACCTCATGGAGGACGTTTGGATCGAGCGCACTGTCGGTCGTACTCCAAGATGGATTGAGAGTCCCGAGGTTAGGACAGGGATTCAAGCAATGCTGACTCTCGATCGCTGCAAGGAGGAGCGTCTTCGTCTTGGGAAAGAGGCCGACAATATGTGTCGTTGGTTCGGGGACGAACTCACGAAAACCGAGCTAGCCATTGCTGATCCCACGAGTACGTTTTTCTCAAGTGCGAACCTCAAGGGTAATGTCCTCACAGCACACCAATAAACAGATCATTCTATACGTCGACACCTTGAGAATCATCGCACACGGCTTCTCCTATGTGAGCCTAAATGGTCCAGCTCTCCGGCAGTGTCAAAGATAAGGTACCAGCATCACCTTGACGCGGCCAAAAAGACGGCCGAGCAAGTTTCCAACACCCTGAACTGGAAATCGGAAACAGTCTGGCTCCCTGTCATCGAGCACCACACCCACATCATCGACTTCGACTCAGCAACATTTGCCGACGACGAAGAAACAGATACTGCCTTAGAAATCGCAAGTCCTGACCCCTTTCAGCCTGACCCAACCCTCGACGCAGACGCTGCCGATCTCCCTAATTCAGACGCTTTCATGCTCCAGGACATATTCGAAGACGAGGCCGAGGACTCTGGAAACGAGGAACCCAATGACTGGCACGCATTTAACGTCATCTGGGTTGCACCGGTGAGATCTCGCCAGCACGAACATCGCCCTTGCTAACAGCAAACCCTAGGCACCGCTCGCCACAGACACCTTCCTTGTCGAAAGCCTGAAGGGAGCGTGGCTCAACAATCTTCCCCAAGATCATCAATTTTGTCAGCTCAAGATACCATCAGAACTCCGCGACGGCTGTATCGAGTTCTGCTCGCAGTCTTTGGACAGGCTGGGACGGTCGTCGGAACGTCTCAACGACGTATGTGTCAACAGCGGAGCTTTGCTGCTCCAATACATCTTCAACCATGAACGATTTGGAATTCAGCAAGCTCAAGACTGCGCCATCTTCTCCAGTTTCGACATCCATCTGTCCCGTTATAATTGCAGCATGTCCGAGGTCTGGCGCCGAACCCGAGCTACTCGATACTGGGAGAAATCTATCTGGCTTCTCCCAATTCATCGAGAGCATCCCGCAAAACATTGGGTTTTATGTATAATTTACCCCCAACATCGGTGCATTTATCTCTATGACAGCTTGGCATCTGGCATAGATGCATGGAAAGATGATATCACTGTCAGTCTCTGCACTTTCACTGCGAAAATATGCCTAATTGCCTTTCTTTTTCAGGACCTCAAGTTTCTCCTCACGAAGCTGGCTGCAGCGGCCAACGAGAACAGTCACCCGCTCGACCTCTATCTCACGGACAGTTGGACAATCCAGCCGTTGACTACGGCCCCTGTTCAGACAACATCCTTTTCTTGCGGTTTATGGATTTTAGCTGTAATGTCCGCCATCCTCAGAGGCCACCACACGACCGCGGTTTCAGAGGCTCAGCTGGCCGAGTTTCGAACATTAGTTTACAAGTGGGCTTTAACGCTACCAACTCTGTAGATGTGCGTCTATCCTAAGTAAATCGAGCATGACTGCGTTTTCTTGCACCCTAGTGAAATGTTGCCCCTACATCCCCGTAGCACGTTTGAATGTTTTTTTCGTCTGACTAGTGTCATAACTCATGTCCCACCATGTTACACCTTATAAACGGCCATTGCATATGCCCAACATACTCGCAGTGACACCTACTTCCAAAAAACGAACTACTCTCCGTGGGTTACTGTGTGTATTCCGCAACTTAAGCGAGGTAACAGCTGATGGCCTTGATTCGAGCGCGAAAGTCAATAGCAACTCTGGTCAGAGGTGCTCGATTCGTCTGACCTGTGAGATATACACATTCTCCCTTGAATAACCTCTTCTGGAGTAAGTGTTACTGAAATCTATCGAGCTCCAAGTCTTTGACCGCGGGGGCTTCAGGCGTCAAAACACTGGGCATGATCAAGCAAAGCCGCATATGTTTTTTACTGACAAACATGGGCTGTGGATACGACGGTGAAGGTACGAGGTAGGTCAGGGAGGCCAAAAATTAGGCCAAGCTTTTATCGATCTAACGGTGGGGGTTTCGGGCGTTGAAACAACGGGTATGATTGAACAAGGCCACATATGTTTTTCACTGACAAACATGCGTTGTGGGGACAACGGTGAAGGTACAAGTTAGGTACGTGAGACCAAAAATTAAGCCAAGCTAATATCAATCTAACGGTGGGGGTTTCAAGCGTCGAAACGCCGGGTATGATCGAACAAGGCCGCATCTGTTTTTCACTGACAAACATAAGTTGCGGAGACGACAGTAAAGGTACGAGGTAGGTCAATGAAACCGGAAAACTGGGGAAGCCATTCTCAATTTAACGATGGGGTTTTGGGCGTCAAAATGCCGGGTATAATCAACAAAGGTGCTGTACATTTTTCGTTGGAACACATAACTCGTGGAGACGACAATGAAGGTGCAAGGTTGGTTAACGAGCCCAGAAAACAGGCCGATCTAGAATTGACTATAGCTACTGCAGAAAAGCGAACTGCTTCCTGCGGTACATCCTGGCGACACACTGCGATGGGTCTAATTCTGCGCACTGTACATCTTCAAGCCAGATGATGACCTCAACGACAGATTTTGCCAACCCGTCAACCTCCTTAAACTCCTTTCCTACACCTGCCAGATTCCAGAGCCGGTTCCGGTAGTCGTAAAGTATCGTCTGATATCTTGTGATTCTTCTATGATAGCCATCCAACATTCCCTGGGCACTTTCAGGACAAGGCCCTCGCCGGCTAATATAGGTCTCGCAAAGCGATATCATGAACGCTTTTGAAGACCCTCGCGTGAGCTTCTCAAACTCTCGAAACAGATTTCGAGCTTCATCGAGGATGTCCTCGATAGTCAAGTCACGGAGCCTACATCGTAGTGAGTTTAACCTAAATCTCATCCTCTGTCAACTGCGAGACCATACCTGTCCCTAAGATGAGGGTCTGGGCTTTTGTCTCTCAGCTTCCGCTCCTCGTCAGCGACCGTTTTCATTTTACTTCAATGGTTTTCACGGAAATCATTAGTATGTCACTTATGAAATGCTGTTGAAGTACTCACCGCCCGACACTCTTGCGATACCTTTCTCTCCTTTTGCGATTAATCTCTTCCTTTTTCCTGAAAAGAGCGGAGTGAGCAAATAGATGAAACACATAGGCCCTGGGTAACGTACCTTTCATATGAACGCTTGCTTTTTTCGCAGTTGGCCCTCCGTTTGTCCTCGTCCGTTAGGTATTTCTTCGGACTCATGACGATGTCGTAGCTTGGGGACAACCTGTTACTCGCGGACGTAATCACTTTGCGGTCCGCTCTTCTTTGACCATAATAGTCAAACCCGAGCTAGTTCATTTACTTATCCTCCTTCACTTAACCCTCTCTCTACAGGTTCGATGGCGCGCTTGGCACCCCAGAGGAACAGCAATTTGCCGATGTAGGCGCAGCATTTCTCCAACAGGCTAAGCAGGAGGGTTATATTCACGAGTTTCTGCTCGCTTTCATGAGATTGTTTTGTCGCAAATACCCTCATGCCCGCGTTTATATCACGGTCAGCTCCGTCTCCTCCTGGTCAAGCTTTTGTCGTTAACTTATACTTCCCCTTTCCCTTCAGGAGATTTTGAAGGATATGGGCTGGCAAATTTATGCCTGGGGAAGGGCCCAACCTCCGATCCATTGGGCCGAGTGGTGTGCCATGGAGGATGTGGAGCGCGACAGAGTTACGGTAAGCCTCATACTACCTCATTTTTGTAAGTATATTGTTCATCACTGAGGTTTCTCAGGAAGAGATGTACAGTCAGTTTCTTTCCAACCAGCGCCGAGCCAGGTCCCGCAATTTGGACCAGGTCTTTCGTGTACCAGGGTCTTGTCGCGAGCTCGCTATCGACGTCGACTTTGACGACATTTGTCCAGAATGAATAATCAGGTTTTTGAGCATCGCAAAATGACATATATTTTATGAACAACACGCGCTTCTGATTGAATGTCTAGCACCTAAAAAAGTCACCTAGACTAATTTACACTGTCAATCGCCCCTCGCAGGGCATACAGAACCGTGGTCCTCAGCCCAGTATCGAGTCCTCACTGTTCGGCAAGCAGGACACACTGTGAACAGGCCCAAGAACTCCTCGGCCGGGATCCCGTGTTCGTGATCAAGTCGGCTCATCGCTTCCCATGACCCAATGCTGTCAACGGGGACGGTAATCCTCTGACAGGCACCGTATAGCTCACGAGCGATGTCAAGCCAGAAGGAACAGGCATGGTCTGGAATCCTCATTGAGTACAGAGAAGCGACGAAATTAAAAGGAAGGTCCGTACCTTGATGGGCAGCATGAGAGTCGCCTCGCAAAAAAGCCTGGAAAGGGCAGGCTTCCTCTGTCTGAACTCCTCTTTCCGGTCGCAGAGGAGGGGGTGCGATGAATCCTCTCCCTTTAATTCGGGTAGCAGCGAAGCTACAACCGCAAGGGAATGTGAGAGCAGGCTCGGTGAAACCATCTGTAAACTCGAGCAATCAGGAAATGAAACACTTGGATTGATTAACCAGTACGTACCTGCTTCTCCGTCAGCGCTCTCGGGATCAAGTCGGCGCCGCGGAAGAAACCTGACAAGTTCAATGGAGTCTCCGCTGTCGCTGCTGTTGCCGTCACCACCCTGCTTGCTGCCGCCCTCATCACTATCACGCACTTCTAGAAGAATGTTAACGGTGCAAGGCAGACATCAACATCATGTTAGCAGGCACTTACCTGAGCCGCAATCCTCGACGTGATCAGGCGATGTCGGTTCCTGCATCCTTTTCCGAGGACGAAGGGGTTTTGCTTGGTTGCGATGCCTCAGTGCGTGTTCCCCCTTTATGGTGGCAGGGAGTCCGACATTGAGAATTCGAAGGCGTCGTGAAAGTCGACAGCTTGACGTAAACGGTAACCGGCGCTTCTGGATGATAAGGCGTCACCTGTTGAAGGTAAAATGTTAACAGTTAACGGTGGATCGATGTAAACTTTGACGGTTTACACTGATCAATTGTTAACCGTTAACATTTGTCGTCGCTTCCGGATGATAAGGCATCACCTGTTGAAGGTAAAATGTTAACAGTTAACAGTCGATCGATGTAAACTTTGACGGTTTACACTGATCGACTGTTAACCGGTAACATTTTTGTCGCTTCTGGATGATAAGTCAATTAACATCTTACAGTGGATCACATACCGTTAACACTTGGCAGTGGGAACAGTGTAAACCGTCAACCTCAACCACAGATCACTAGTCAAAAAGGTAATAGTCGTCAACATCGAAGAATGGAAGGTTGACAATGGACCTCCAGCCTTGGCTTCGAGAAATCGAAGAAGGCGGGGAACTTGAGCATAGGATTGAGGGCCGCAAGCTCCGGCATCGAGGAATCGAAGGCGTCAAGAAAGTTGACAGCTCGACGTAAACGGAAACCGTCGCTTCTGGATGATAAGGCGTCACCTGTCAAAGGGGGTGAGATGTTAACAGCTAACAGTCAGATCACCCAAGACGACAAAGGGCCGCAAGCTCCAGCATTGAGAATTCGAAGGCGTCGAGAAAGTCGACAGCTCAACGTAAACGGAAACCGTCGCTTCTGGATGATAAGGCATCGCCTGTCAAAGGGGGTGAGATGTTAATAGTTAACAGTCGATCAATGTAAACTTTGGCGGTTTACACTGATCGGCTGTTCACCGTTAACATTTTGTGGCGGATCATCACTGCAAACCGTTAACCTTTGACATTTTACACTGATCGACTGTTCGCTGTAAACATCTTATGTCGGATCACTGCAAACCGCTAAGATTTGACGGTTGGGACATCGTAAATTGTCAACCTCACTCACCATGGATCGCTGTAACCTGAAAGGCATAACCTAACTGACCGTTAACTGCAAAGGGATCAATTGTCAACTACAGTAACCATCGAGGAAGAGCTGTTTGTGACAGAAGGTGCTGATCGTCCAGAAGCGGGTGTTGAAGGCAAGGTAACAGTGAAGCTCCGGTCAACGTGGCCGACCACAAGGCCCAGCTGCCAGGAAGAGATTGAGCGTGGACCACCTGTTAACGGCTAGTAGAGTCCCCGTGTGTGGATCCCACTCGGAACACGAACCAAGAGGAACAGTGCATGAAAAATGCAACATTGTGACTCTATGGGAGAAATCGTGAAAGGTAACCAGCCGTACCTCCCACACGTACAAACTGGGAAGCGAGTTTGGGGGATAAGCGAACTGACCTTTATAATCTGCCCCAGAGATCTCCAACTTCAAGCGCAAGAGCCCCAAACTCTCCAGCTAATACCCACCCCAATGACAATCCAATACCCCGACTTCTTCTTTCACCTTGTGCGCCCTAGCGACGTCAAAGAGAAGCTCAAGGCCGCCATCAATGACCCCAAAACGCTGGAGGCCGTAGGGGTTGAGGACCCGCGGATGCTCGTGGAGTACGTCCGAGACAACACCGAGGACGACGAGATCCGGATGGGAGCCTGTAAGCTCTTCCCTCTCCCTGATCAGCACGGTCAGTTGTCATTACGGTGGTAATTTGAGTGATGGACTGACCGTTGTCAACCCAGAACTGTTTGGATTCCGTTTCAAGCCTCCTCCGGAGCATGCCGCCTACCTGGTCACCTCGGCGGGAGTTTTCGATGTTGGGAGGGCGGCTGTGGCCCTGGATGACGATAAGGGCGCTAGCACTTGGGTCAGGACATACCGCAAGATGGTCCATGATTGGTGCGCTGCTCATCGCGCCGAGCGCCTCGCTGCAGCGGCCACCCTGTGACCTGTTATACAACAACCGATGTAGAACTTTGGAATTGCACTGGTAGTTGAATTTGAATGGACTTACTTCCTGCCCGTGATCGTCCTCTCAGCGCCTCCTACGGTTTCTCGAGGTTCGCGGATATGTTTGTCATGGTAAGCAGGATTGGAGACATGGTATTCTTGACTGATGGTATCAGTCCTCACCGTTTACGTTTTAATGCTATGGGATGTCCAGAATTGAGTGCCTAGATCGGGACCGTTGAGATTCGATTCACGATCCAAAGAAGCGGACCGTTGACAGTGTAAACCTGCATATATAAGTGCTAACAGATGTCTCTTGGAGGAGACACCACCACCAATTCACCTCCCATAATTCCTCAAAGCCATGTCGTACAACCCTGCTTATCATCGCCCTGCCCTAGTCCTGCGCTTCGTCCTTCAGCGAGGCAACCAGCGAGGATTCCGCCCCATCAAAAAGAGAGGACGACAGGAATGGTTCATTGATCAAATCGTTGACGCGATTGCCGTCAAACGTCAAGTATGGTACAGGGTCCGTTGGATGGGATTTGGGGAGGAGGACGATACATGGGAGACGAGGCAGAGGCTTCAGAACTGCAAGGCCTTGGACAGGTGGGAATATGCCCAACGACTGGTGAGCCTCGTCGTATCTGCATCCCTTGTGGCCAGCCTACTCACTCACAACATCATAGCCTATCACAGAGTACCGAAATGGAAAGAAAATTACGCGCCTGTTTGTGACGAAATTCCCGTAGATTTACATGCGTACTGTATGAAAGTGTTGTAGTGTTGTCTCTGTCGAATCAGACTTTGAAGCTTGGTGGTAGCCCGGTGACTCGGATCGAAAGAACCACGAGGCTACTCTAAAAATAGGACAACCCAAAATTCAATCACCGATCACAGGCTGTCGCCCTGCCTGACACGCCTTTGCCATGCCTTGACGTCCACCTCAACGTCCTCAAGATGTTCAGAAGCACCACCGACCACCGCCCGCCGGTCCTTTCGCTGCCTTCTGAGAATCTCCAGTCGTAGCGCCCATACATGGAACAATTAAAAATCTCCTAGGCATCTCTTCGATGGTAAGCATTGCAGTGTTAACGGCTTGGGGTGTGACGTTGACGGTTTGGATCCCTTGTTTACAGTGTAAGGCAGATTGTCCAGCCCGTTTTTGCAGTGTACACGCTGGCGGGTAGGACGGAGCTTACAGTGTGGCTTGCGCCCATTGTCCAGCTTGTGTTTGTTTTGCAGTGCGTATGGATGTTCTCCGATCATCTTGTTCTAAATGCTAGCGGCTGACCGCCTTTTCAGTCCCATAAGCTGCTATGTGCTGTCTGATCAGCGATCAACATAGGGCATCGTCGAAGATGGCAACGCGTTGCGACTGCAAGGTGCTAGGTGAGGACTACAATTTCCTCAATATAGCAATGTCATCCTCATTTGATCGCCATTAGCCACGGTTTCTCGTTCACGACGTTCTGGCCACTACTGTCGAACAACAGAGGGTGATGTGTAAGGTCAGTGCTGCCTTCCGCGTTGTTCCATTCCTTCTGAATGGATTACCAGGAAACCCTCTGCCTTTTTGGTTGTCGCTCAGGACAGCAACACGTAAATTCTTTTGCACATCTTTTACGGTCCATGTTGCCGTGATGGTTTGGTGTTGCCCTCAGTGCGTACTGTTGGTGATTTTCCCCTTGAATTGATGGTCTGACGGAGTTGAGTGTTTACAGTGTAAATATACTAGGTGCAAATGCCCGGCAATACCATGTTTTGCTGAGAATTATCCCCCGATCCACCAAGGTCTGTTCGTCCTCCTTTAGCTACGTTGTATTCGGCCTGCTCACAATCGCTCAGTATGTCGGACAACCCAGATAACTTACCTCGTCGTCCTGTCAGAGGTGCGGCCACCAGAGCAACTGCAATGGCAGCTGCGCAGCTGAATAGCGGCAGGGCAAGCCCAAGCAAATCAAACCGTCGAGCGGTGAAGGCTGGATCGGAGGCTCCCAAGGATGCAGTGGAGGGTCATGATGAGGGCAAGGATGCACTGTCCATGCTCACTCCTGCCCCTCCTACCCCCCCTGCTCAGCCCGGTCGAAAGAAGAAAGGGACCAAGCCATCGAAGCGCGCCAAAAAATCAGCGGAGGATGCTCTACCTGCTGAAGCCAGCGAGGGTCCGGCTGCCGCTGCCGCTGTCGAAGTCCCTCACAGTGCCGTACCAGGTGGAGCTTTTGCTGCGGGTACGCACCCCAGGAACAATGACCCACCCCAGTCACCTCCTTCGCGTGCTCATGTCCAGCCTCCCCAATCACCACTTCAGTTGCAGCCTCCTCCTCAAACACCACCTTCTCGATC
>SDEE01000637.1:0-28651 GCA_004126415.1 Candolleomyces aberdarensis
AATTTTCGTTTTTCTTCCTCAACTAGACGTCGCTCCGACTCCATTCATCGTTACATGCTCTTCGTTTCTCTGCCACAATGATGGAGAATGTCTATCCCTTTAAATCATGCCTCCATGGCAAGGTCTTGGCGTCAGAGCCCCAAATCTCGAGACATAGGTCAGTTGCTATGTCCATGAGCCAAGCATCGCCAATGATTGAAATTGGTAGGATCCGAGTCGGATTCGAGAAGAGTTGGGACAGGGATGGGTGGTTTTGAAGGTCATTCCTTGATGCATCGCGCCGCGATAATCGATATCGTTACACTTGGCACAGGTCTATTTAAGTCAGTCGAAGCTTCGCCCTCGCCTTCTGAGTGTCGGCCGAGCAACCGGTCGATTGAAGGTTTACCTGCTATTTGCCTACCCCCCCGGCTGGAAGAAGTTCGCCCAAAGCTCAGGAACAAAGTGTCGCATCAATGCGCCGTTGAATTTCAGGGACACCTGACCGCGCTCCCTTTATCCCTGACCACGCTCCCTTTATCTCAGCCGGTGATCAACGCGTACAACGGCAAGTGAGCCAGGTATAAGGTCTTTGGTATCGCCACTCGTTTCCCTCATCACTTCGATCATGCCCCCTTTTGCTCTAGTCAAAGCATCTAATGATGGCTACTGCCCTCTCTACGTTCCCGTCGTCGTCGTTTTCGGTGGTACCTCCGGAATCGGGAAGGCAATGACCAGACGACTATCGGAGCAGCTTGATGGTCGCATACACGTCATCGTTGTAGGAAGGAACAAGGCCGCGGCGGATGCACTGTTTGCGTCCCTTCCAAAGCCGACCGGTTCACAGCAAGAACTCGAACGTTGCGGCTACGAGTTCATCCATTGCGATATCTCGTTGATGAAGAATGTCCATCAAGCCGCCCAGGATATCGCCAAACGATGCCCCAAGATCAATTACCTCATCCTCGCGTCAGGCAAAGCGTTCTTTGGGAAGAGGAAAGAGACGGAGGAAGGGCTCGACTCTCAGCTGGTACTTCGGTACTATTGGAAGTTCACTATCACCAACGATTTACTTCCGAACCTTCGAGCTGCGAAGGACGTTGGACAGGCTGCGGGCGTCTTCGTGGTTTTGGCACACGGAATCGGACCCAAGATCAACTTTCAAGACCTCGGAGTGAAGAAGTACCATCGATACGGAGTTGGTCCTATGTTCCAGGGTGTATCATATGGGGATCTCATGCTAGCCGTAAGCCCTTCGCTCTCCGAACTCTGCCAGAAGTCAAAGTCAACTGAAAACGCTATTTTTAGATGTACGCGGAACGGGAGCCTGACATTGCATTTACTCACATGTTCCCCGGGATGGTAGACACTGAGGCCACTCGACCAAGTGCAGTTTCATCTTGGTTTGCCAAGTTGCTCATGGTACTGCTTCGACCGCTCGCAGTGCTCTTCTTTATCAAGGTCGATGTTAGCGCCGAGAACATGGTGTACGGGCTGTTGAATGGGGAGCGGGGCTTTTATCAACGGAATACGGTCGCAGATAACGTCGGGCCTCGGAATGTTTCATATTCCGAGTCTGATCGACAGGCGTTTTGGGAGCATTGTCTCGGTGCAACACGGACTGTACCTCGGTAAAGGGAGAATCCTGTCATGCTGTGAGCTCTTTCTTTCTTTTCCTCGATCCAAGCTCATCGCCGACTAAGATCTATTGACGTAGAGACGACATCACCTTATTTCTATCAATTGAGTGGGTAGTACATAATGAATAGCATGGGCTCTGCGAAGGAGCAAATTGCGAATAAACCACAAAATTCTCCCATACATTGCGCNAAATGTGCACCGAGGAGCGCCCAATCGCCACATACCTCATCGCCTTTGACATTTGGAATAGAATGTATGATACCCACCATCAAACACATACCTAATCACAGCCAACCACAGAATTCCTCTCACTGTCAGCTTGTGTGCACCGCGTGGCTCCTGGCGCGGAAGGTTCAGGAACCAGAGTTCTATCAGCGAACGATGTACAGAACTCGAAACACATTTATTAAGCGCCTTTGTAGGAGGACATGGGTCAGCCTGCTTGAGAGAGGCCGCTTCAGGCGCCTGTGCTTTTGAAAAGCCTTTTCTCAGCCAATCAACAACCCATCAGCTCGTTACTGTCAGTAAATTGTCTTTCGCCGTCATCCTTTGCTTTAAAACCCGTTGAGCCCAGGTCTCCCCCAGCGCCGATTGCACTCCGCTACTTCGAGCTTGGTCTCGACATTGAACGACTAGCGGAATACGGTCGTCGAGCTTATCAAGTGCTTCAGGATATGGACTTCATAATTTTGAACCTCTTCCCATCCCTCACTACTCTGCCTTCTGAGCTTCAATTACTCATCTACTTGTATCTGTCACCGAAGGAGCTGTTAGCACTAAGCCAGGTAAGAAAATCTTTGACGAATGGATTGGATTGCTCACACCTAGCTGTTCAAACTTTTGACAGACATGCAAAGCATTGCAGGGAGTAGTACTATCGAATAGGAGCGTCTGGGAGACAATAGCCCGCGCTCTAATATGAAAGTATAGTTTTTCGAACCCTCCTTTCCCATGAATTCTATGTGCATGGCGCACTTGCGGCAGGTCGTGTTACGATCTGGGCTATGGCATGGCAGGTTGAGGAAGAGCACGCAGGTCGACTCTATCCCACTTGTGGCTTCAACGACACAGTAATTCAAATTGAACTATCAAGCGTACATCCGAACGGTGGTCGTCGACATGATGCGGATACCAAGAGATCGATATTCCCTCGCCTATACAGAGTGGAATAATCGAGCTTTGGGACCTAAGCGCGCCGTCTGCACAGCGACCGAGAATCAATCCTACGTTGGTTGCTGAAGCACGGGCGGAGGAAGGGCAGAGATCCGCAAGGTTCTGAGAGTGTGAGGTTTGTGGTGAAAACACGCAAGAAATCGACGGAGGCCCGGAAGTAGATTCTTCCTCGTGGACCTTTATGTGGCGTTGGCCCTCATCCATAACCATAGCCTTTGAGTGTATGAGCTGGGCCCACTGCCGAATCAAGCGATATTCCGCCTACTCGCTAAGGCATGGGCCCGCCAGCAGGCACCGAAAATAAGTTTTAGTTCTTTTCTCCCTCGAATTTGCGCCGCTGCGATGACATTTATCGTTGCTTGCCCGTTTTTTTGCCACAATGATGGGGAACTCCCAACCCCTCAAAGCGTGCCTCCATGGCGGGGTCTTGGCATCAGAGCCCGAATTTCTAGATATAGACCAGGCGCTATTCCCATGAGCAAAGCATCGCCAGTGATTGGTAGGATCGAATTCGAGAAGACTAATCCTTAGTTTCGGACAGGGATGGTGATTTCGAAGGTCATTCCTTGATGAATTGCTGCGCAATGATCGATATCGTTGTACTTATTTAGCACAGGTCTATTCAAGTGAGTCGAAGCTTCGCCCTCGTCTTCTGAGCTTCGGACGGCCAAACGGTCGATTCAAGGGTACTTGCTGTTTGCCTTCCCCACACTGGCTGGGAGAAGCTGGCTCAAAGCTCAGCGCTCAAGAACAGTTTGTCGCATCAATCCGCCATCGAAATGTCAGACAGACTTCAGGGACACCTGACTGCGCTCCCTTTGTCTCAGCCGGTGATCAACGCGTACAACGGCAAGTGAGCCAGGTATAAGGTCCTTCGTATCGCCACTCGTTTCCCTCATCACTTCGATCATGCCCCCATTTGCTCTAGTCAAAGCATCTAATGATGGCTACTGCCCTCTCTACGTTCCCGTCGTCGTCGTTTTCGGTGGTACCTCCGGAATCGGGAAGGCAATGACCAGACGACTATCGGAGCAACTCGACGGTCGCATACACGTCATCGTCGTAGGAAGGAACAAGGCCGCGGCGGATGCGCTGTTTGCGTCCCTTCCAAAGCCGACCGGTTCGCAGCAAGAACTCGAACGTTGCGGCTACGAGTTCATCCATTGCGATATTTCGTTGATGAAGAATGTCCATCAAGCTGCCCGAGATATCGCGCAACGATGCCCCAAGATCAATTACCTCATTCTCACGGCAGGCAAAGCATTTTTTGGGAAGCGGGAGGAGACTGAGGAAGGACTCGACTCCCAGCTCGTACTTCGGTACTATTGGAAGTTCGCTATCACGAACGATTTACTTCCGAACCTTCGAGCTGCGAAGGACGTTGGACAGGCTGCGGGTGTCTTCGTGGTTTTGGCACACGGAATCGGACCCAAGATCAACTTCCAGGACCTCGAAATGAAAAAGTACCATCGGTACGGAGTTGGTCCTGTGTGGCGAGGCGCGACATATGGGGATCTCATGCTAGCCGTAAGCCCTTCGCTTTTCCGAACCTTGCCAGGAGTTAATCGACAACGTTATTTTTAGATGTACGCGGAACGGGAGCCTGATATTGCGTTTACTCACATGTACCCCGGGATGGTGGACACTGAGGCCAATCGGCCAAGTGCAGTTCCGTTTTGGCCTGTCAAGTTCCTCATATGGCTCCTTCGACCGCTCGCATTGCTGCTCTTCATCAAGGTCGACGTTAGCGCTGAGAACATGGTGTACGGGCTGTTGAATGGGGAGCGGGGGTTTTACCAACGGAATACGGTCGCAGATAACGTCGGACCTCGGAATGTTTCATATTCCGAGTCTGATCGACAGGTGTTTTGGGAGCATTCTCTCAGTGCAACACGATCTGTACCTCGATAAAGGGAGAATCCTGTCATGCTGTGAGCTCTTTCTTCCTTTCCCTCGATCCAAGCGTATCGCCGACTGAAAGCTATTGACGTAGAAACGACATCACCTTATTTCTATCAATTGAGTTGGTAGTAATGAATAGCATGGGCTCTGCGAAGGAGCGGATTGGGAATAAAGCACAGAAGTCTCCCATACATTGCGCAAACGTGCGCCGAGCAGCGCCCAATCACCACATACTTCATCGCCTTTGACATTTGGAGTAGAACGTATGATATCCACACACCAAACCCATATCTAATCACAGCCAACCACGGAATTCCTCTGACTGTGTGCACCGCGTGGCTCCTGGTGCGGAAAGTTCGCGAACCAGGGATCTATCATCAAACGATGAACAAAACTCGAAACACATTCATTAAGCGCCTTTGTATGAGCAGATCGGTCAGCGTGCTTGAGAGGCGTCCTGAGCAGAGCATTGGTCATCGGGATTATGCGAAATGATGATTTTAAGCAAGCTGTGCAAAGGCGACAGGCGCCTGTGGTTTCCCACCTTGTTCTATTCTGAGCCAATCAACAACCCGTCGGTAAATTTGGGCCGCCTGCCTTTCGCGCCCATCCTTCCTTTCTACCACCGTCGAGCCCAGGTCTCCCCAAGCGCCGTTTGCCCTCCACAGCTTCGAGCTTGGCCTCGACATTGAACGACTAGCCGAATACGGTCGTCGAACAGTATTCTGGAGTGTGGTCCACAGCCCCAGCCCCATCTATATCTGAACGCTGGGCGTCAGTAGGAAAGGTGTGTACCTACAGCACATATACTGCTCCTGGATCCACTCAAAAGGAGGCCTTCTAGCTCCCCCCATCTACCGATTAGCTCGGTTCTCCCTCCAACCACATCTGACGACCCTGACTTCACCTCGTGGGCTCCGCTATGAAGATTGTCAGGTTCATCGGTTCTATTCCTCGCCGAATCGTCGATCTCCCTCGACTCGTTATCCCTACGACTTTGACCTCCACTCCGTCTCTACCACCGCCGGAGGAACAACACATTCAAGCCAGCTCATCGACTGCTCCCCTGCTTCCTAGCAAGCCGGCGTCCAAGAAGCGGGCGCTTCTCATCGGAATCCAAGAAATACCGCCAGAGAAGCTCGCACATGCGACCAAGGCAGGGAAGCTCAAGGGAAAAGTGGCTCAGAAATTGGGAAAGCAGCCTCCGCCGGAGCAGGAAGACCAGGGCGCGTTGAGAGGGCCCCATCAGGACGTGAGGGCGATGAAGCAAGTCTTGCTTGGTGCGTACTGTATCTCAGGCCAGCTTGGACCGGACCTTGCTTATGACGTTTCTTCAGAGCTCTATGGATACCGAGAGTCGGATATCACTATCCTAATGGACGGAGACGACTGCATCTTACCGACCGAAGAGAACATTGTAAATATCGTCGATCGTTATCACTGTCCGGAGTATGCGCGCTGACGTTGATCGCTGGCAGTTGAAGCATATAGACGAGCTCGTTGCTGAAGCGGCTCCCGGGGATACGTTCTTTTTCCACTGTGAGTCTATGTCGCTGATACAGAGCTCTCATTCTCAGCCTGACGTCTGTTCAGTCTCAGGGCATTCGAAGCAAGAAGAAACGGACAACAAGGAAGAGGAGGACGGAAAGGACGAATGTGAGCGGAACCATCCATTTATTTACTGGGCGCCTTGTTGACATTCCGATCTCGCTCTAGTCATCGTCACGTACGACGATAAATATATCCGAGACAATGTTAGTACTTTTGTGCACATAGTTCATGGAGCACCCATTTACTTCCTTCTCCCTAGGACCTTCGTGAAAAACTGGTGGACCCCTTGCCCATAGGATCACGCCTTATCGTATGTGCTTCCAGCATTTTGTCAGATCCTGCCTCTTACCCCAATATCACAGGCCGTCTTTGATACCTGTCATTCAGCGTCGCTACTGGGTAAGTCTCTGGCATTATTTTATCATACCATACCTTCTCATACCTTCTCACGGCGAATCCCCCCAGATTTAAAACATTTCCGCTGCAATCGCGTCTGGGTACCATGGACAAACAAGGGGAGGAGACGGTCGTTGACCAAGCAGAATGATGTCGGTGCGTTACCTCTTCTCTATCCCTTAACCCTCCAATAGACTGCTCTGACACTCCCGAAGTCCGCCAAGTTGGGCGCCCAATGTCACCCAAAATTGACGGCACCACCCGAAGGTTCCTTCCTGCGATACTGAAACGTAAACCCAACCGCGATTCCATCGGACAAGTTCTCGAATCCCCTGTGCAAAGATCTGTCGACAGTCGCAGAAGAGAACGCCGGCATAACGTGAATGTCAGTACACTCAGTGATGATCCCCACACTCCACTATCGCCCAACCCGAACAACCGAACGCTCTCTGGGCAGAGCAGCGATGGCCCCTGGTTGAGCTCCATCAATGAAGGCGCTCCACTTGTCCGCACTGTTTCCCCAGAAGATCTCTTTTGCACTGGATGGTGTGGACGCGTGGTCGATGCTGACAAGAAGTTCCCGGATGTGATATCGCTTTCGGCCGCGAAAGACGGGGAGAGAGCTTGGGAAGACTCTCAGGGCTGCTCGATGACCCAGGTATGTTCTCCGTTGCTCTTGTTTTGTATACCATGTGGAGCTGACCATACTTTACCTCCCTTTTAGTGCCTCGTCCGCATTCTTCGTATGTTTCCTTATTCCATATCAATCGTCGCTGTCGTTGGCTAACGTGTAGTGTCAGGCGAAGAAAACCACCCCACCCTTCACGACCTTCTGCTGAACGTCAGGTGCGTTATTTCTCCGTCGTAACTGACCCTCGCTCCTTCTCATGACCGATACTCTCGCAGCCACGACCTCCACGCACTCTACCTCGACATTCATGCCAAATCACGAGATTACAAGAAGAAAGCTCGACTGGCAAATTTGAAGCGATTAGCTATGGGCAGGCGGGCGAGAACGCCCGAGCAGGTCGAGATGGATAATTTCCAAAATCCTCAGGTATGCAGTTCTATTTGTCCTATAGTCATGACGTTGACTGACCTCGGCTTTCTGTCGACGTTTTAGATCTCGAGCTTGTATCCTTTGGTGAGCTTCTCGTGCACCTACGTCGTTCTTTGTCATCGTACTGACCGCCGCTTGATTGGTTTTTGCAGGAGATGGAAAGTCAACGTTGGGCACCATGACACATTTCCTTTTTCTTGCTTATATCCCATATGAACATTTGCTCGCACACACAGGCATCTATATGGTCTTGGTCTTTTCTTGGTTCATGTTTTGGGTTTTCCGTTTGGTTGTTGTCGTTTCTAGTTTCTGTTTTGTGTGTTGTCAAACGTAAGCATCCATCTATCCATCCATCATTACATTAGCAAAGTCGTGAATGTGTATCTTACATCCCTAACTACTGTTGTCTGTCGCATCTAGAACGTATCGGTCTTGTCGTCTCCTGTGTATCTATACTATATGGACCATAGGACATTTGTTGACGCGAAGAAAAAAGCGTTCGTCTGTCTGCTTAGCTCCCAGCAGGTCAGTCAAGTACGGGCGGTGCGTTCTTAATAGTCCCCACGAACTACGACGGTGCTCAAGAGACCGCACTTGACAGGCTATCCCATTCTCGCAAGTTGAATCCTACAAGAAATCAATCAAGTGAATCCGGTCCGATGAATCGTCCTCGCAATGATTCCTACAATGTTCGTTACAAAAATAAGCTAACCGACCAGAGGCAGGACATAGTGACGAGGAGTCATACAACGAGTGTCCCGTGCGCGGAAATGAAACAATTTTCCAATCCCCGTTTCTTGCGGCGGCAGCGGGGGAGTAAACGACTTTGTCGAAANTTTGGCCAAAGATTTCCCCTAGTAGTGATAAGTAGCATTGAATAGTGCCCGGAGGATATTGAAAAAAGCGCTTCCGCGGTGAAACGACTGTCCGCGAACCTGGAAGGGACGGTAGTTTCTGAGAGGAATGCGAGGGTATTCCTGGAAGCATCTTCCGCGTCAATAGCGAGTTGGAACCTCTGCAGATGAGCGTGTCGTTGCAGTGTGTCATCGGGGCTGACTTCAGCGACTGCGTCAAAGAATAAGGATACCGGGGAGGATGTTCTGGCCAAGTACCATCGGGAGGGAGTGAGAATGCGGACGATTCCGGGGGCTGGAGGTTGAGTAGGCGGGTTGTATGCAATTCGAAAAGAGGGTGCGACCTCCGTTGGGCCAAGTTGCGAAACTACACCCTTTTTGGTAACATTCTGAAGCTCAGGAATAGTCCACCCGACGATTGCTTCCTCCGTAAAGCCGACAAAAAGGTCGCTGACAACAACATGCTGGTGTCACATGAGCGAATGGTGAAAAGAGAGGCAAAAGAATATGGTTTAACTTACTCCGAGTAGTTTGGATGTGGAACGCCAAATGGCGCATTTTTGACCACAGAAGTCCCATATCAATATGTCTTCGTAGTCACATACCACGGTCCGATCCGTCATCCGAGGACAAAGCCCTACAAAACACGATCTTGGATATCGTAATTGTGCTATCTGTCGTATAGCAGTACTTTCAGGCAATGGGCCCACTTCATACACTCTAAAGCTATTCACGCTACGCGTATCTTAGTCATTGAAGGTTGATAGTATGAGAGAATCAACATACGCTGAGAGACCCTCTGCCCCTCGGCCAGGGTGGGTCACAGTAACAGAAAACCTTAGGCATCTTTGGCACCCCACAGGTTCACTTATATTGAAAATGTTGAAATCCGGTTCCATAGAAAGCGTTTCAACAACTTCCGATGATCTAGTCGAGGGCCTCCCTGGCCTATCCAAATCCCAAAGCTGAATGGAGAATTTATCGTGACTGATCAGATAGCGACCTCCTGGGACGAGGATGAGTTGGCTCAATGATTCATCGATGGTGTCAGCGTGGTATCTGAGATTTCTCTCTACGGCCGGGGGAAAGTTGCCCTCGCCAGCTAAAGCGGAGTGGCGAAGCATTCTGCGGTGCCAAAGCACTGGTCCAAACGCTGCTTGTTGCAGCTCCGCCAGCTCCATCGTATCCATCGGGTACGATGGCTCGAAGAGTTGATTTGCGCGACACACAGAGCGCAGCGCTTCTTTCCAAACTGATTTGGTTGCCAGGATTCTGTGCAGAGATCTGGATGTCTAGTGTGGTCGCACTCAGTAAGTGGCCCCTGGTCCATAGAATAGCTTACCTGGCTCAACGAGAGAAGTGCAGGGGGATCCAACTCGGTGAAGATATAAAGATGAAGTTCCGGAGCCAGATCCAAAAATGCATTCGGTCCCATAGATGCGGTGTAGATTGGCGCGATGATCGTAGTGAGGGATGAAGCGAGGAATGAAGAGTTCAAGGCAGCACAAATTTGGATTGAAAATAAACTCCGATTCAGTGGCAGCTCATCGCCACTTATCGCTGTCCGGGGCTACGGTCACATCTAGTGTCTCCTGTGTATATATGATCTATGGATTATAGAGCATTCGCTGTGGTTGTACTATATGTTGTCGCCATGAACGTTCCTATTCTTTCTATGATGCCCCGCATCGGTTTCGTCGTCTCCTATGTATCTCTCATAAATGAACCATAGAACATTCGTTGACGTGAAGAGGAAAGCGCTCTGGCTTCTACGTAGATCCCAACGGGTCAGTTATGCACAGGGACTGCGTCAGTCCACGGCACTGCTCAATTGATTGAAGGGTGCTTTCGAACCTTGGATAAATCCCGAATCTAGTCATTCCCATAGTCGTTGGGTCTGGTCGTATGTTCAAAGCTCCGTAAGCCATTCACTAAAATACTAAGATATCAAGGTACTAAGCTTGCCCACTGTGTGAGCTGGGGTTGTCTCTATTTCAATTCAAGCTAGGAAGGCAGGTATGTAGCTCCAATTACAGGCCGTCCAACTCTCTCTCGAATTCTACAAGAAATCAATCAAGTGAACCCTGTTCGAGGCATCTTCCTCGCAATGGCGTCTACAATTTCCTCCGCAAGAATAAGCTACTCGACCAGAAGCAGGACATATTGCCGAGCAGTCATCCAACAGATGCCCCGTAAGCGGAAATGAAACAAGCTTCCAATCTCCGTTTTCCGAGGGGGCAGCGGGTGAGTAAACAATTCTGTCGAGGTTCTCACAAGTATATGTCGCAGAGGATAGTATCATCGAGAGGTAACCGGAGGATATTGAATGGGGCTCTTCCGTGGGGCGGCAACTGTCTGCAAACCTGGAAGGGACGGTGATTTCCGAGAGGAATCTGAGGGTGCTCTTGGAAGCATCTTCTGCGTCAATAGTGAGTCGGAACCTCTGCAGATGAAAGTGCAGTTTCCAGCGGGGGGCAACTTGAGTGACTGCGTCGAAGAATAGGGATATAGGGGAAGATGTTTTGGCTAAATACCATCGGGAGGGAGTGAGGATGCGGACAATTTCGGGGACTGGAAGGTGAGAAGGCGGGTTGTACGCAAGCCGAAAAGTGGGTGCGACCTCTGTTGGTTCAAGTTGCGACGCTACACCCTTTGTAGCAACACGCTGAAACTCAGGTATAGTCCATCCGACGATTTCTTCCTTAGTGAAGCCGACAAAAAGGTCGCTGACTACGACATGCTGGCGTCGCATGAGTGAAGGGTATTAATAAGAGAGTTAAAAAAGATACTTACTGCGAGTAGTTCGGATGTGGAACGCCAAAGGGCGCACTTTTGACCACAGAAGTCCCATATCAATATGTTATCCCCGTCAAGTACTACACTTCGATCCGTCATCCGAGGATAAACCCCTACCGAGTACGATTTTGGACATTGTAGTTGTGCTATCTGTCGGATAGCAGTACTTTCGGGCAATGGTCCCACTTCGTAAACTCGACAGCTATGCACATGACGCGCGTATTTCAGTCATTGGAGGCCGGTAATAACGAAAGAATGAACTTGCAGTGGAACATCCCTTGACTCTGGGCCAGAGAGAGCCAATATGGCAGAGAACCTTAGGCATCTTAGGTGCCTCACAGGTTCACTTAGACGGAAAATGTAAGTTTTTGGTTCCATAGCAAGCGTTTCAACTACTTCCGATGATCTAGTCGAGGGCCTCCCTGGGCCATCCAAATCCCAAAGCTGAATGAAGGCTGTATTGCAACTGATCAGATAACGACCTCCGGGGACGAGGAAGAGTTGGTGGAATAAGTCGTTGACAGTGTCAGCGTCGTATCTTAGGTTTCTCTCTATGGCCCGGGGAAAGTTGCCCTCGCCAGTTAAAGCAGAGTGGCGAAGCATTCTGCGGTGCCACAATACCGGTCCAAATGCTGCTTGTTGCAGTTCCCTCAGCTCCATCGTATCCATCGGGTACGACGGCTCGAAGAGTTGATTTGCGCGACACACAGAGCGTAGCGCTTCTTGCCAAACTGATTTATCTGCCAGGATTTTGTGCAGAGATCTGGATGTCTAGTGTGGTCGTGTGGTCGCGCTCAGTAAGTGGCCCCTGGTCCATAGAACAGCTTACCTGGCTCAACGAGAGAAGCGCAGGGGGATCCAATTCGGTGAAGATATAAAGATGAAGTTCCGGAGCCAGATCCAAAAATGCATTCGATCCCATATTAGATGCGGCGGAGATAGATTGGTGCGATGAGCGTAGTGAGGGATGAAGTGAGGAATGAATAGTTCGGGGCGGCACGAATTTGGATTGAAGATAAACTCCGATTAAGCGGCAGCCTATTGCTGTCCGGGGCTGTCACATCTCGTGTCTCCTGTGTATATTTATAATCTATGGACTATGGAGCATTCGCTATAGTTGTGCTGTATGTTGTCGCCATGAACGTTCCTATTCCTCCTATGACGCCCTAGTTTTCTCATTGATATCGGCTAGCACTACTGTACTACCGACGTGTAGATAGACACCAGCAACCTGTAAGACATCGTGATTTCCCTGTCTGCTCTTGCGCTACTAGGCTGGGTTCCTGGTGTACACCTCCAGAAAGTCGGAGCTGGTGGTGATACCAGGCTGTTCTTCAGCTTCAGCTTCATAGACAGATTGAAGACGCTAGATCCTCGAGTTCAACTTGGGTGAGAGGTCAGCTTTTAGTACAATCGAATTCATGAAACAGATAAGACGTTTACTCGCTGACAGCGACTTCCCTCAAAAAAAGCTTTCGTGAATGGGCTGCTTATCGGCGATTGAAGCATCATCGTTGTCGATATCCCTATTAACCGGTCAGTCAGTTGCTCGATAGCCAATGCACTTGCGATGTACAAAACGTACGGGTTCTATTCTACCTCTTCCCCCCACTTCCTCCCTGCTCACTCTCACCCCGAAACCCCGAAAGATTGGAGCCTTGTCACCTTTGTGCAGGGAGATATGCCTTCATAAATCAGCATTATATTCGTCATCACGGAGGGAGAATGAGGCCTGTTATTCCGATGGGATTCATGATGAGAGTGAGATCACAGAGATATAATATAACACTTTGACAACTAGTGAAGAATGACAGCGACCAGTGAGAGGCGGAGGGACGGAGAAACAGAGAGATACATATTCCTGAAAGTTGGGTGGGTATTAGTACAACAACATGACGAACGGAATACAGTGTTCAAGGAATGGGCAGAGTGATGCAGGTTGACAGTCTTAAATATACAGATGGGAGATCGGTAAAGTCGTGACACGTCGTGATAGGATGGGATACGGAATACAACAAGTAGATCGCAACACGGAGAAAGACCACACTCAAAGCCATTGTCATGAGCGACGAGGCCGAGAACGGGCGGACGGGTGAAGTGGGGTTCGAGTGTTGTGGGGGGTGGTGGAGGAGGAAGCAGGGGTTGAACCGCGTACATGGGACCGAAGTACGCGTGTACTAGGAGGAACCACAGTGGATTTCCCTCGGGGGTAGTTGTGTGGGGGCAGTTCGTCAGCCGCTGACTTGCCAGGGCCCCTGCGTGGCCGTTTGGAAGCCCTGGCGTCAGAGAGGTAGTCAGGGGGCACAGCACGACCTTTCTGTTTAGATTTGGCGGAATGGGAGACGATCACAACACTGACGCGCATGACGAGTGGAGTGGTAGGGGCCGCCTGAGAAGGCTTCGACGAAGTCGATGGAATCGGCGCTGTCGCCGTAGGAGGTGTTTTGAATGAGGGAGTGGTGATCACTGCCTCTGCGGCTTGGGCCTGGAGCTTCTCCAGCGCAATCTGGACGCGGTCGTGCGTGGCCTGCTGCTGGGACGCAGCAAGAGCTTCCTCCTCTGGGTTGGCCCAGATGTAGGAGCCGTTGGGGGTAAGGGTGGGTGTCACGATATATACTTCTGGAGTCTTCGGACGCATAACGGTCAGGATCTGCTGACCCTGGGATTCAGGACCGACTGGTTGGTGCTGCTGCATCCATACTGGCCTAACTGGGGGTAGGCGACCATCTTCATATGCAAAGTCCCGGACAACACACCCCATCTTTTTGGCATGGCGAACGGGCCATGGTTCGAAATACGAAATATCTTTGATAAAGCCTTCATGCTGATAGAGCTCGTCATGGTTAGACTGAAAATTGAGTTAGCCGATATCTGGTTTAACCAGGGGTGCACCATTGACGTACGAGCTCGTCCCTATCACTTCCCGCCGCGGAACCCAAAAATGGTGATGGCGAACCGAGACGCTCAAAATTGCCTGAGATTGGAGGGGCACTGGGGCCCAATGCGGTGGGAGACATGGAGGTGATAGGCTGCCTGCGGTGAGTCGAGGGAGAGGGCAGGCTGCGCGCCTGGGATGACGGGGGCGGGATGGTGGTTGGTGGGCAAGTTGTGTTGATTCCAGATTTCACCGACGTCCGCATCAGTCGATCGTTGACGCCAAACAGCCCACAACATCCCGTACCCCGCGTGTTCACCCCATTTCTGGGAGAACAATGGCGGCCCGGAATTCGCACGGCCAGAAATGGTTCAACGGTCAGCGTGATGGCAGGGTCTTCGGGTCCTCTTGACTCCTATTCAACCTCGTTCCAGCCTCGTTCCCTCAGCCGACCACCACGGATATCGATGGAAGCACACGCTCAACGAAGACGCTATCGTGAAATCTCGCGCTGATAAAAGGGTCATGAACGCGTTAGGGGCTTGAATTCAATCGATCGCGGATAAATGTCTGTAGTTTCGAAGTATGTGCTGTTTTTGCAGTTTCCGTAGCGGGACCTTGAATTTGATATTTAAATTGTTTCTCTCGTGTATGCTTCCTGTATATGACCTCCTCCATCTGACCTCATTATGAAGAAACTCCCTTCATCCGTTACAATCGTTTGGACGACGTTCGGCGGGGTACTATGCAGCACAATTCGAGAAAGCCTTATCACTCCAGCACCAATTACCGCAGCAGCTCGGGCCACATCGATTTCCGCGCCTATCAATGGGCAATGTCAGCCCTTCCCTTCTTCATTCCGCTCGATGGATCACTTATGATTAGCATTTGAACTTGAAGGCGGTGGAGGCTTCTATACAGGCCCGGGATGCGAATGGTAATTCCACGCCCCACTGGCCAATATTTCCCTGACTCATTCCCAAAGCCCAGGGAAATGCACCAATCTTTATGCGTGTAAGCAATCGACCTGTTTTAGCGTCTCTATGTCATCTCACTCACCGTCTGCTCCTTAGCCGACGACTACAGCGTCTGCTCTTTCTGCTCTGCGACGCCGTGCCCTGCTACATGCACTAGCACTTCCTCGTCCCGTTGGATGTGCTCCGCCTGTCTTTGCCCAGAGACATGTACGCCCTGGTCGCCCTGCGGCCCCGGCTGCACCTCGACTGGAGTCTGGCAGACTTCCACCTACTGGAACGGCTGCACGTACTGTTGGTGCTCTTCGACACCGCCAGCCACACCCTGCCCTTCTTTAACGTGTGGTACTTCACTATGCGCTCGTGGTCCTTCCTGTCGCACCACTGGAGTACCTTTTACGACCTACGAACCTGGAGCATCGTGCCCAAGTTGTGGGTGTAGCCACACAGTGGTTTGTTCGGTCCTCCCATGCAACGGTCCCTGCTCGACGGGCAGCCTGCAGTATGTGTCCGATGTGTGTGAACCTCGCCTTTTGTGTGGTTGTTTCCCGGCGACCGCCCCTTGCCCTGTGCTGTCGGACTGTACCGGCTCATGCGAAGGAGGGACATTGGGCGTTAGTACCCTCTCTTGCTCGCACAGGTGCTCGGAGTATTGTGCCTGCAAATCAACTCGAGGGGCACTGGGTGAAGGGAACGGTCAATTAGCTCCTCTAACGAATGCTCAGATGGTACCCACTCCCAAATTGACCGGGGAAGGGACGACGATGACCGGTGTGGTGGTTCCGAAGGAGAGTCTTATGGCTCACTTCAAAGCTGCTAAACGACACCGTGCTACGCATGTTACAACTACGCTTGTATTCTGAACGAAAGTTTGACTCGTCATGTATGTGAGTCCTCTGGAAATCCATTCTTCTTTCACGACATACACCTGCAGCGACATTCGGACTTGGAATCCTACATACAAGCACATAACGAGCGGAGTATAAACAAATCAAAGCAAAATAAATGGTGAACAAACAACAAGAAAGACGAATCCATCCCTTCATCTCGTAGCTGATATCGGACGCACAAATCTCAGCGGCCACCCCCCCATTCTCTACCCTAAACTCAAACAGGGGTAGGCGACCTTTTCCATGCGCAAAGCTCCATACAACGGACCCCATCTTTTGGCATCGCGAAGAGGCCAGGAAATTTGGAATTTCTTTGACAGGGTCCTGATAAAGGTCGTTAGATTTAGACTCAAAGCGAGGTTAGCCGATATCTGGTATCACTAGGGATGCTGTACGAGCTTGTCGTCTCCCGCAGCGGAACCCAAAAATGGTGATGGCGAAACGAGACGCTCGACTTCGCCTGGGATTGCAGGGGCACTCGGGCCTGATTGGCGGGGGCGGGATGGTGGTTGTGTACTGATTCCGAGTCCAGATTTCACCGCGTCCGCATGAATTGACTCATTGACCCCAGATAGCTCACAACACCAACCCACAATCTTAAACGATGGATGATGGCGGCACGGAATTCGCATTGCTAAACTTGAGCATGGGCAACCTCCATGATCATAGCTTCCCCCGGCTCTGCTCAACCTCACTCCTTTATATCAACCGACCACCACGGATATCGATAGAAGCAAACTTTCAACGAATACATTATCGTGAAATCTCGCACCAATAACAAGGCCATCCATGTACGGAGAAATTGAGTCGATGCTCGCGGATAAACGTCTGTAATTTCGAAGTATGTCTTACTTCTGCACTTATTTGTATGAACTCGAATTTGATATTTAAATTGATTTCTCTCAGGTATGCTCCCATGATTCAGCCTCCCCAATCTGACTCATCATGAAGAACCTCCCTTTACTAGCTATCATACTTTGGGCGAGCTTTAGCAACGCATTCGCGACAGTGACAGAAGGCGCTAACACTCCAGCGCCAGTCACTGATGCACCCTGGCCTACCTCGAATGCAGTGCCTGTCAACGGCTGGTGTGAGTACGTCTCTTCGTCAGTGTAAAGGGATTTCTGGAAGTTCAAATATTCACAATTGAAGGCGGTGGACCCAGCTGTTCAGGTCCAGGATGCGAATGGTACATTGTGCTCTCCACTGATCAAATTGCAGATCTCCGTCGCTAATAGCTACAAGTCCAGGAAAATGCACTCCTTTTTATCCTTGTAAGCAACTTGTGGCTTGTTTTCCGCAATCACCACTATCACCTCACACACACTATCTGCTACTGCTTCGACGCCGAAAACAGTGTCTGTTCATTTTGCTCTGCAACACCTTGCCCTGCCTCATGCACCAGCACATCCTCATCCCATTGGATGTGCTCCGCCTGTCTCTGCCCAGAGCCTCTATGCTCGCCCTGGTCTGGCTGTGGCCCCGGCTGCACCTCGACCGGGGTCTGGCAGACAACCACCCTCCAGTGGAACGGCTGCACAGGCTGTTGGTGCTCTTCGACACCGCCAGCCACACCCTGCCCTTCTATAACGTGTAGCTCACCATGCGCTCCTGGCCCTACCTGTGGCACCACCGGAACACCTATTACGGCCGACTTACCTGGATCATCGTGCCCAGGTTGTGAGTGCAGGCAACCAATATATTGTTCGGTTCCAGCATGCAACGGTCCTTGCTCGACGGGGAGCTTGGAGTATGTGTACGATGTGTGTGTACCTTGCGCTACGTGTGGTTGTTTCCCGGTGACTACCCCTTGCCCTGTGCTGTCGGACTGTACCGGCCTATGTGAGGGAGGGACTTTGGGAATCGGCACAATGTCTTGCTCGCACAGGTGCCCAGAGTACTGTACTTGCAAGTCTACCCGAAGGGGGCTTGGTGAAGCGGATGGTCCGGTGGCACCTTTAACGAACGCTCACATGGTACCCACGCCTGGATTGACCGGGGTCGGGACGATGATGACAGGCGTTGTGGTTCCGAAGGAAAGTCTTGTGGCTCACTTTGAAGCTGCTAAACGTCACCGTGCTACGCATGTTACAATCACGCTTGTATTCTGAAGGAACGTTGGCTTCGTCATGTATGTCAGTCATTTGAAGACCCATCTTTGTTTCATGACGATTATCCACAGTGACATTCGGCCTACATGATCATTGGCACATACAAAACCGGAGAACAACAAACCGAACCAAATCGGGCTTCGAATGAACACCGAAACAGACGAAACTACCCTTTCATCACATAACTGACATCGTATGCACAAACCTCAACTTCCCATTCTCCACCCTAAACTCATGGGAGTCCGGAATCCCACTCGCCCCACCGAAATTCAAGAACACATCCACCGAACCAAGCGTCTCATCAATCACATACCGTCTATTCACCAACGCCACCCCACTCGGCACACCCACATTGCAACTATCCGTCGGCCTCCCCTGTCCCGTGTAGGATCCCCCCTCGAGGCGGTTGCACGGTGTGCCCCAGGGTACGACGACGTTCTTGTTATTGAATAGATCGAGGTAGGCGTCGGCAGCTGCCTTAATGACGGCGCGGGTATTGCGTGACTCGGGGGGTATGACGAACCAGTTTTCGCGGGAAGCGTAGTAGAACGTTCCGGTCGCGTTGAACAGCCAGTCTCCCTGGTCTGTTATAACCGAATCGATCTGCTTCACCGTCAGAGGACTCGCTGGGTCCGTTGGGGTGTTGAACCGCATTTGCGTTCCAATGACATAAGGATGTGCGCGGTCGGTGACGATGACTTCCGTGTATGTTGCACATTCGAGAGTATCGTGGAGACTTCGATTGTAATCCACCTTGAGGGGTTTACTGATTAATCCAGTGCGGATGTTGGCAGTTCGGAAGTTCTCTGTGTAGGCGGCGTTGGTGGTAGAGACGGAGGTGGCGAATGCACCAGTGGCTTGTCCCGAGATGTATTCTCTAGTGGCTTGTTGGAGGGAAGTGTAGCTGCAGTCGGCGAGGACTCCTCGAGTGAAGAGAGTCACCGTCACAGCTGTGCAGGCGAGGAGGATGTTAGAGATACGGAGCATGGTGCCTGGCGAATCGTTCTCGATGGTTCGGAAGGTATCGAGTTGAGAAAGAGAATTTTTTCGCATTTGAGAGGGTCCTTTATACCCACGTTCGTTCGCAATACAGGGTAATTCTGTTCAACCGACGTACGAAGCGGATGACCATCCACGAGCTTCGATGCGGGCAGCGGGGGATTTGCTGCACCCGTGAAACAAGCGGCGAGAAGGAAAAGTCTAATTATTGTCTAACTATCTACATTTTTCCTCGGAAGATTTTCAGAGAAAACTCCTCGAAGAGTGGGGAGTGTGTTGATCACGAGGGACGAAAGGTAGGGATGAAGAACGATCATCGGGTTTTGGGTGTCGAGGCGACTATTGAGCCCACGTTCGCGTGAAACTTCAATTTACCTGCTGAAGTGACTAACTGAGGACTGAAATTCGTACATTGGCACTTGCCGAGTGTACAAGCAAAAATTTGTAGACAACAGGAGCAATGCGCAGTATTAAAAATAATCACTATCAAGTTAATGTATCATAAAGAGAAAAAAGACGCTTCAAATACCCCGGAAAGGATCTGTACAACATAGCCCTAGAATCTCAATCCCTAGACTCCTCCGGCATTTCAATCGCTAGGAAAGCCGCAGATGCACTCCCCAGCACCGTATCAGCCCAGGGTTCAAATTTCCACCTCATTCCGTCGACTTGGATCTCCTCCACCTTTGTATTCACCCTCATGTTCGCACGACCCGAACAATCGAAGCCATTCAACCCAACCAACACCTTGGGAGGACGTTTAAACCACCTTCCAAACTCCACTTGGCCGCCATTTGACACGCTCCCTTGGGCTTCGTTTTCGGTACTGAAACCGCCCACGGCGATGCTGGGGAGATCCTCTGCCACTGCAAGCCAATTGACCGTTGCGAACAGCATACTAACCTCACTCGATCCCGTCGTAATATTGAGAGTGAAGCCACGCCGATCAATGTCCGTAGCATACGCCTTCAGACTGCAGCGTGTTGAGGAGTATGTCTCGAATCCGGTGAGACAGACGATGACCTTCGGGATAGCAGGGTGCGGTGTCTTGAACTCGATCCTGTGCACCACGTTTCCGATTCCAGGAACAGGTGGATTCGGCATATGAGGGAGCTCAGCTGTATCGAAGACGCCCATTTGGAACTCGGGTGTGATGTCTGTTACAAGCCAGTCGAGGCCACCGTTGAATAGAGTGTTAGCTGCAGGACAGGGACCAATTTTGCAGGTGTGTTGGTTGAAGCTTTCCTCGACGTAAGCCTTGATACCCATGCTGGGGACGTGGGTGCCGAGGTCAATGTAGCGAAGGCCAATGAAAAACGAAGGTGATGCGGTGGAGTGGAATGTCGATGTATCGAATGTGAAGGTATTCCAGAAATTCGGTGGCACAACTGTCCAGTCGTTCCCACTCTGGAATGCTCCGAGCTGTGAAATCTGAGCGAAGTAAATAGATTAAACGAGATGTTGGGGATGGGTCGACAAGGTAAATACCTGGAATGTCTTCGTGTTGTGGACCAGCACAGAATACGTCCAGTAATCGGTTGATTCACGATCAGATCCCGCGTAGGGTATCAAAGCTGTCGGAGACTCAGAAGCGGTTTTGGGAGATGCGATCTGAATCATTTACGTACCTCGGTGTCCCGAGGATACCTTTCCTGTGAGGGTGGTTCCCTTGGGGACCAAACCTCTGGCAATGAAAACCGGAAGTTTATTGACGTCATAGCCTCCTCTGGAAAATCGAATTTCATGAGACAGAAAGTGCGAAAAGAAACAAAAATGAAAGACCTACACGACCGGCGTCGCACCACGTAACTTTCCAAGGTCAAACAGTCCAGGAACTTGGATCCATTCAACATTTTCTGCTTGAAGACAGGCCAAAGCCTCAAATTCATTGACCTAACATTGGAAGAAAGTAAGGCACGACTGAAAGAAGCATATGTGACGCATATACGCACCAAAACTTCGTTTCCTTCATACCCGATATGTGCAGCAGAGAAGTCTTGGAAGGCGTAGCCCGGATCTACAACAAACGAATGGTCCGTTATTTGTTGATGGGCCGATTACCATTGGCCTAGACGTACATAAAACATTCTAATCATATGAATTAGATCAGGGAATCTAGTGAGCAGAAGCATATAGCTCGTACCTGGTATTTCGCTCTCGCTACCCATGCTTGTTGTCCACTTGTTGTAACACCCCCTTTAACCAGATCCTTCCTCTGGGCTAAACTTGCAGGACTGCCTGTGACCTAGGCCGAGAAGATGAGAAATTTGTCAAAGAGAGAAGTTTAAGGATCAACCTACCCAGTATAGTGTTGAAGTGTAATCGTACAGATCGTTTCTGACAACCTCGCAGATGGGCCCTGGGATGATAGGCTTTCCAATATCAATCCCGAATGAGTTTGGCGTCAACAGAAATAGAGCGAAATCCGTACCGCAGTGCCCCACGACTGTTTACATCTCTCCTCGAAAGGGCTCAGAGGCGACGTTCTCGGCGTCCAGCCGCTTTCAAACTTCTCGACCAGGTCAGTGAACTTCAAGATCGTCTTCGTCGGAGTGCTTCCCTCCCGGAAGATATACGTGGCATTGGTGAGGACGCTGGAATGGAAGAGGTCAGTGGACGATATGTCGCCGGATTTCAAGCGATCTTGGAGTCCCATTTGAGCCTTTAAGAGGAACGGTGTTTCGTCATAGGCATCGTGTGGGTCGCCACCAGCCCAGACGCCAGTTGTGATCTTCCTTGTTTGGAGAATGGAGTCGAGATCAAGTGAGAAGAGGTCGCGTTGCGCAATCTCGCCCTATTAATTTACACGTCAATGAAGCTCGCAAATGCTGGTATATATAAAACATACCGCCATCCAGATGAGTGGGATATGAGACAAATCACTAAATTCATACCCTCCACCAACGTCGGAATGCGATCCAGGGAACCAAATCTGGCGGAAGACACGAGTTCTGTCGATACTCTCGCCGGGAATGGTGAACAACTTTGGATTGAAAAGGCCTCTGTTTTCATGGAGCGCCAGGGCGTGGAACGTGTTTTGTACACAACGAGGCAGTGGTTGATCCCTCGCCCCAGATGGGCTGACCAGATTCTCTTGGATGTCAACGTAGTCGAATATCCCAAGACATCTGCGGATTCGAGGCTTAGTGTGAAAGACTGGCTTAGAATGGGTGGAGGCGCTCACTTAATTTGTGGGTGTCTTGTCCCTTCAGGAATGTCCGACGGGCCGGGACCGTACCACGATGCGAGCCAGGCTTTGTAAAATTGCTTCATGTCTTCAACTTGCAGAAGCCCGACATTCGACTACAAATTTAATTGTGCCGGATTTTGACGCTTTTCAGGGAACGTGCAGGTAGACAGGTGAACGTACAACGTACAATGATTTCCGCAATTTTGCGAACGCAAAATGCGCCTCTATATGCGTGTTGGGGTTAGCAACCTCGACTTGACCGCGGACGAACGTCAAAGTCGTACCTCGAGAATCTAACACGTTCCGGGTTCAAAGCGCTCTTCAGCGACTACGGTGCATAGAAACATTTTTGGAGCGTACCCGAACAGACAGATTTCGTCCCCTGGAGCATAATTTTGAGCAAGAAAAGTATATGCATCACGGGTTTTTCGAGCTTCAGGTACGTCGTAAGAACTTCTCTACTGAAAGCGGTTGACGATTTACCGATTGAATAGTTGAACGGCTCTATCGAAGAGGCATAAACAACGGTTGTGAGGGGGGTGCAAGACAGAGGGGACTCACTCAAATCAGGAGCGGTGCCGTCAAGATATGAGCCTTGGTCGTCGTTGAGATCAATTTCGGAACCCGCTGCGCTCTGGTAAAATACGATTTGCGGGTTTCCATTACTAGCCATACACAGTCAGTTGGAATAAGAGGTGAGTGAAGAGGATCTTATTACGAAGATGTTGCCTTCACGGCACGAGCTACGTGCAATGTTACTTATCGCCCGGCCAGATAAGAGTGAGCGGATACTAGCCTAAGAGAAGAATATTGGTTGCGTTTTGACAGTATTCCCCGTCTTCCATCGCTAAGGGAGCGAGAGGTGCTCAGTATTGCGAGTAGTTGGAATAACAAGGTGGCACTCACGATTAGATGGTAAGATGCGGTCACAGTCTGTACCATCGCAAAATACGAGGAGAATCTTATTTGATACAGCGTTTGTTCCCATACTGAATCGAGATAAGAAATAGAAATGAGAGCGAAAAGTGATAATTCAAGTTGAGCTGAGTTGGTCAAAAGTCGGATATGCTAGGCAAACGGGCTAGTCGATACAGGCGTTATATACGTCTGGCTCATTGGCTGGGCTGTGTGATCCCGAGGGTCTCTAGAGCGTTTAGTGAGTCTAGAGGACGGAGTAGACGGTGAATGTGATACACATCTATATTGCAGCTGTAGAGGTTGCGTCCAATTTTAGCGTCGAAAAACGCCATCAGTCTCGACCAGACTTCCCGGTCGGAGCATCAGGAGAGCCTAAGGAACGACAGTCTGGTGTTCCACACTACCTGCGCTTTGTGTTTGCTAAAAATGTCATTCTCCGTCACGCCCTCTGCACGTCGAATTTGAGGCAGACAATCCGCCTATGAGAGATTGACATTTCGTATTGTGGGGAGGAAACCATACAGTAAGATTGAGTAAGGAGGCAGGCAGAGAGGGAGAAAGGAGTGCACAAAGAGCCCTTGATCTACTTGGGAACTGGTGTTGGTCCGGCAATCCCAGTTGTAGAAATTGCTGTACATCCCTGGATCATCGTAGCGGGCGCAGGCCCCTCTTGAATCGGATTGCATCCAGGTAATCCAGGGATATCTTCGAATTCGATCAGGGTAAGTAAGGCGACATCGTAAACCCAAAGATGACAATACTTACATTGACTCTCCCCGATATCCTCATCTACTTGTGCCCTCTGCAGACATTGGTTGATCTCTTCGTCTGTTAGGATGGTAAGCTCCGAGCTGCAGGCTTCAGGCCACCCGAATGCGTCTCGGCAGTTGTCCATAGCGCGTTGGAGAGAGTCACCTTCCCAGCCGAAGACGTAGTCGCCGTGTTGTCCATACCCGGTTCTGATCATTCAAATTAGTCAACCTCAGCCAACGGGGGGTATAGGGGAGGGGTAGAGGTAAAGGTAGAGGTACTCACGGATCGCCCATGCTCAATACAAGCGGCTGACTCCCGTCCGTAGGCCAAACGTCCTTGAAGAGATGCGTCGCCCAGTAAGTCTCGTAAAACAGCAATGGGACTCGGACTGGGTGGGTGGAGGGGCATGTTCCGTTGAAGAAGAAGATTCCGCGGCCGGGGTCGACTTTGCCTTGGAGGAATGCGACGTGGCTCTGTACAGATAAATGCTTGAGCGAGCGTGTAAAGGGTAGATCAAGAGCGGAATTAAACGTACATGGTGATCCGGGGTATCAAGGGTCTTCCCATCCCAGCATCTGGTGAATAAAAGTCAGTCATTCGCTGAAATACGACTACTCAAGGACGATATATGATTGATTGAAATAACTTACGAAGGGAAGAAGATATTCGCCCTAATCCCCGTCGGGCACATCTTTGTCGGAAGTCCAACAGTGTCATACGGACCCGCACCAGGTGCGAACGAATTATCCGGACCGAAGAAGTCGCCTGTCTCCCAGCATCTGAATGAGAGAGCCCAGGCTTCTGGTGAGGTTGGGTCGATGTCGGTACGCTTGCTGCGGAGCATTGGGTTGCCAGTGATCATTCGGAAGCCCTATTATCCAGTCAGTAAGTAGGTCAATGAAAGGATAGACGGAGGGTGAATCGAGGAGAAGGGGCAGGAGATATGCAGGCTACGTACCTTGGGGAAAGCTGTGACTTTGTTCTCTGGACCATTACCGGGCGGCTGAATGTAATAAATCGTCATACCACCGTCCGGTGCTCCCGTATAGTGGTTTGGGATTTGCGGAACCTGGTGTGTCCATGCCATCAACACAGACGAACCTATGATTATAAGATGAAGGCCGTCGACCTACTCTTAAGTAACTTCCGTTCGGATGCTTGAAGTACATAACGGCTGTCCAATAGTTGGAAAGGTCTTCTTTGAACCGACACGTAGTGCACGTCGCGAGTTCGGGCAGGTCGAGGTCGGGATGCATGGTGAGGTTGAAGCTATCGCGATCCCGTCTTTCAGCAAGCCAGAATGTGGATTGAAGCAAAAACTTACGCATTCTGGATCGAGCAAGGAGTGTGAATGGTTCATTACATCCGCGGGGAAGTGCCTAAGAAATTTGGTTTCGACGTACCCCTCCAATAATCTGGTGAATATGCGGGGCTACCTGTCCAGGAGTTACAAGGCTGTGAGAGTGCGTGATGACGAGAGTGTGAATAAATGTAAGGTCAGAGGAGATAATGCAAGTCCACTCACGGATCGAAACGCTGAGTTACAAGCTGCGAGCATCCAAACCGAAGGACGGCTTGGACTTGTGTTGCTATCGCAAGAAGCGAGAGGCCCAATTTGAACCTAGACATCGTCAAAAGACCGATTGAAGAGCAGGTGACAGCGAAGAAGGTCTGGGGGAAGATGGGGTGCCTCTGAGAAAAAGTGGCCGTTAATAACACCTCCTGAATCGATTTCAAAGGTGGTATGCCGAAGATCAGGAAGAAGATTTAGGATGATGCATATTGCAGCACCTTCCAATCCCATGAGCGCTGTGGGACAAATGAGAGTCATGCCCGTCGTTAATTCAAGTTCGAGAAGCTGGCTATAAAAAGGTAGAAGAACGCTTCTTTGTATGTCGAAGCGCTCGAGTTGGATTTGATTGGTTACGACAAGTGTCTTGAGACGGGAAAGGGTGAGACATCTCGGTGAAACTGTGTGGAGACTTCACGTCGAAGGAAAAGAGTTTTGGAGTAGCGAAATACTGTTACAAGGGTACATTGATTAGTGACACGTCTTTCGGGACCAAGTACGAACACCGAATCTGAGGGACAGCTCGATTAGCATCTGAGACAATGATAGACGTAGAGAGACTCGCTCACCTTTACAAACAGTGTTTTACGCTCCTCCAGTGGCCGTCATAGTATGAACAAACCTCAAACGACCACGCTCCACCCTAAATTCATGGGTATCCGGAATTTGGTTGTTTCCGAAATCCAGGAAAACATCGACCGAGCCAACCCTCTCGTCGATCACATATCGCCTATTCGTCAACGGGACTCCACTCGGAACACCCACGTTGCAGGAATCGGTAGGTCGACCCTGCCCAGTGTACGCTCCTCCTTCCAACCGAGCACACGGCGTTCCCCAGGGTACGACTACACTGGGGTTATTGAACAAATCGAGGTACGCATCCCCAGCCGCCCTGATGGTCGCCCTGGTGTCCCGCGTCTCCGCTGGGATGACGAACCAGTCTTCCCTGGAGGCGTAGTACTGCGTACCAGTCGCGTTGAAAAGCCAGTCTCCCGCATCGGTTACGATGGAATCAATTTGCGTGATCTGACCATCGGGGGTGAGTCGAATTTGAGTTCCAATGACGTAGGGATGGGATGGGTCGGTGACCACATATTCGGTGAATGTCGCGCACTCAGTTGTGTCGTGGATGCTGCGAGTGTGGTTGACTCTCAGCGCTTTGCTGAGAAGCCCAGTCCTGATGTTCACGGTCCTGAAGTTCTCGGTGTAGGAGGCAGAAGAAGCGGTGGTGGCGAATGCACCGGTAGCCTGGGATGAGATATAGTCTCTGGTGACTTGTTGAAGCGCCTCGTAGCTGAGATTGCATGCAGCAAGAGTTGGGCGAGCGATCGCCGTGAAGACGATAATGAGCGACTGGAGCAACATCTTAGCAAGCTAGCCTTGGGATGCTAGAAGGAAATCGCTCTTACAACTGTATTTATGGCGAGTCAGTGCGATTTTTCCGAGAACCTCAAGATCGAGGTCTGCAGCGGCGATGGAAATACAAGTAGGCTTCGATAGCTTCGACGTAGCTGCACATGACCATTATCCAAAATTTTGCGTGTAAATTTGTAGCTCTTTTAGAGATATCAAGTTACTCACAACGACTCGAAGTCGGCTTCATGGGGCCGGGAAATGCGAGCCAATCCCCGATGAGTATTTCGTACTGACGCCAGTCAAGAAACCTGGTTCATGTTGTCCCAGCCCAGGGTCTACCCGCCGGAAAAATGAGAATAAGTGCATGGAAGAAGACGCGAGGCTTAGCGGGAAGCAGGGTTCGGGGAGACACGGTTGGCTCGCTACTGATGAGTGTGGGCCAAAATACAAATAAATAATAAAAAAATAATCGAAGGGAGGAAAAATAAAAGGAAGAAGAGGGAGCTGATAGAGACTCACCAGAACTTGCTGACACCCGTCGCTCTGCAGTAGCTTGCCTGGGCGTGGCGAACGATGGTGAAGTCGGATTTGATCGCAAGGCTCAGAACGGATTTCCTGAATATATTTACACAGCCACGTCAGTAGCAACTCCGCTGCTACTGCTGCTACTGACAAAAAATCTTTCAAATAATCAGCTGGGACACAAAAAATACCAAAAAAATCCTTTAGCTGGATTTAGATGCCTTCATCTTACGTGCACAAGAGAAATTGCTATCGGTTAGGTTGGCGTTGCCAAATCTCCGAATTTGCTACTGCATCTTATCTGTGCAAGATAAGAAGCTGATTTGTCAGCGCGCGGCAACGGAGCCGTTGGCAGTGCTGATCGTTCCAGACTCAGAGCATTACCGCAATCTGGAAAGTGACTGTTGAAAGCCATACTTCAGAGATAGAACGAGAAATGAAATACCTATTTCCTCCCAAAAGAGACCCGCCAATACGAGGCTCAGGCCAATAAAATTTCCAGCCCTGCGGGGCCATTGTGTTT
Source organism: Candolleomyces aberdarensis (assembly GCA_004126415.1). Taxonomy (NCBI): domain Eukaryota; kingdom Fungi; phylum Basidiomycota; class Agaricomycetes; order Agaricales; family Psathyrellaceae; genus Candolleomyces; species Candolleomyces aberdarensis. The sequence goes on from SDEE01000637.1 coordinate 28,034, forward strand.
GGATCGGGTGCACAATGGCCCCGCTGTCTGCTTGATCTTCTGGCAACAAAAATGTAACTCCTACTAGGCCTATTGGCCCAGAGAAAATCTGATCGTGCTAAAACCAATCAATCTTTTGGCCCTGCGGGGCCCTTGTGCTCGACAACATAGGGACAACGGCATAGCTCCGCCGTCTGCTTAATTTCTAGGCTTAATTTCGGGGGAAAAGATGCGACCCCGCCTTGAAAGCTCGTCTAATACACAATTCAAAGATATTACAATCTCTTTCTGGACAGAAAATTGAAATCAACACCTCGAACTGAGGTTCTGACAAGGCTTGGCGGAATGAGTCTCGAGCAACCTTCCCAATTGGGGTCGCTGACATGAGCTTTTTCGAACTCCGCTCAGTAGCTGCAGTAGCAGCCCACCGTCATCGCTAGCGAGCCCTTGGTTGGCTCGCTAGCGATGACGGTGGGCTGCTACTGCAGCTACTGAGCGGAGTTCGAAAAAGCTCATGTCAGCGACCCAATTGGGAAGGTTGCTCGAGACTCATTCCGCCAAGCCTTGTCAGAACCTCAGTTCGAGGTGTTGATTTCAATTTTCTGTCCAGAAAGAGATTGTAATATCTTTGAATTGTGT
>SDEE01000638.1:0-28651 GCA_004126415.1 Candolleomyces aberdarensis
ACTCGGTCCCCATTGCAGATCGGGTAGAATTTCGAGTCGAGGCCAAAGTTGGCCCTCACCCAAACCTACTCAATATGTATTGTGTAGCCTCTTCAGACCTGAGCCAAATGCCAGCATGCATCGTACCGTGATGTTGGTGTAGGTCAACATCCTCATCGCCAGATCAGAAGCGCTTCTACGGCGTAGACGGAGGTTTCGTGCAAGAGGAATCCTAGAGGATGTTATGTTAAGTCCCTGTTGTATCTTTTGAGTTGAAGGAATCTATATCTACTTCTCGCTGTCATTAAAGGCCTTTGATATCCCCGCTCCCCAGATACGAATGACTTGGCCTCTATGATCCCTCAGGACATTGACTCGGAGGTAGGGCTGCGTAGTTGATTGAGGTTTGCATCTAGTGACAAGCTCGATATAGAATATTCAACGTTCGCTCCAATCAACCTGTTGACTTGCGTATACACCAAGCATATAGAGCAACCCACACCTAGCATTTCAACCTTGGCTTCACAGTTCTGAATGGCATCAATAAAATCGCCGTCATCTTCATCGACGTCAACAGCAACAGCGCCCAGGTCAAGTCAAAGGTCCTGGCATAAATTGGAATAACCTGGAAGTGGTATTCTTTTCTCCCACTGAGGGTTCTTAACCTCTTCGACGTTGAGCGACCAGAAAGTTGAGACATCGACCTTCAGTTGCGTCGGCTTCGGATGTCCAGTCGTGTTATACTTCGAGGCAGCAGATCGGACATGGATTCGACCATGCGAAATCGACGCTGCCTCCGTGTTCCGTTTTTTATCGATCCAACTTCTTTGAGCCAAGATGGCAATACCATTGATTGTAACACCCCCCTGAACCCCCATAGAACGACGTAGGGTGATCTGATCATGTTGAAAGTCGTTAAAGGCTTGGACGGATTCGGGGCATTTGAACGAGATGTGGTTCAGTGCGTTCTTGGCTGCGAAACAGGTGGAGGTTTGGCGGATTGTGCGGATCCGAGTTCAGGTGCATGTCGGGAGCTTGAGCAAGTACTATCATGTTCAAGGTTGAATTATCACTGTACTTCTCCTTTCACAACATTTGATCTTGGAGTCCGGCTTCAACCAACAAGGGTGACTGTTAGCCAATGGAGTATCGTTATGCATAGGCAAGATAGGATATGATACACTAAAAAACAAACCAACAAACAAGTAGAAACCGAAATAGATGAATAACCCTCGTGCCTGACGTCCCCGAGGTATCTGGAGCTTCACATGCACCGGTGTGCCACCTTCCCGATGCTGATCCAGAACAGTCCAAGGGTCACCTGGACCTTCCAAGCATCTCTGGACAACCTTTTGATTTTGTCCAGTCGACTGTCGCAGTCCAATGGTCCTTGTACTGGTGCTGGCAGAGCTCGAAGACCTGACGGCGACACAAACTTGCCCGAACAGAGGGAACCTCATTCGCTCGAAAATCGGTTGGAGGGTGCCGCGTCCACCATCGCGATTCTGAGTTTTTTCAGACGCCGGAGGCTCAACGGAGCCGACATTATTTTGTCCTCCAAGGGCGTAGCAGACGTAAACTTCGAGCGGGGCTTCCAAAACTCCACCTCCCATTCCACCTCCCAACCCTCCCACAGCCTGAGCTTCACGTCGACTTCTTCCACGGTTTCCGAATAGGACTGGAGGGTGGAGAGATAGTGCTATGTGAAATCGGGTCTTGGATTGTCAGAACTCCGTTTTCGTTACCCTTAGGGAGAGTTTGAACTGGAAGAATAGCAAGGCTCGGGCACAGATGCGGAAGCAGGTCCAAGGAAGAAACCCTCACGTTCTCCCTCACACCTCAAATCCTGTCTCCCGTGTCCCCTGCATCTCTCTCCACCTCCTTTTCTTTCCCTCTCTGCCTCCCTTTGCGCCTCCACCTAGCCTCAAACACCTTAATCTCTGCCCTAATCTTCCCTCTCGCCTCTCTGAGCGCTTATTCCGCCTTCCGAAGCTCATAAGCGCGTGAGAGGTGGTACCGCAAGTTTGAGACGTGCTTTGAGAGAGAGTCGGTGGGAGGATGTATCGATTTGAGGTTGCGCCAAAGGTGAGTTCTTGATGGTGTTCCTTTGGTTTGGAGCAAGCGGGTGGAGGTGGTTTTTTGAGTTGCGGGTGTGTGAGGGGTTGAGCAAGAGCGAGAGGTCGTTGGGCCGCGAGGGCTGTTTTGGTCTCTGCGTCGTCGCCGCTGAGAGTTGCGAGTGGAACGGAGGTGGTAGTGGTGGAAGGGAAGGAGGAAGTAGCTCCAGCCAAAGATCTAACCACAATCCGTCTCTCACGTAAATTTACAGGTGATATCACTGGCGGGCTCGAGGGAGGTGAAGAATATGGATTGTCGCAATCGAATTCAGAACGCTCTTCCTCTAATTCCTTGACTGGCCCTTCGACCTGTCTCCGTTTGACGTCGAGAGTCAGCCCCGACTCTGACATGGTAATTGGCAAACAAATCGACCCGCGTGGTGTAGGCGTATCCGACTCGGCCCATTCGACGAGCTTTCAAAATAAAATTGTTGGCTTTTTTGAATTGAAAGGCGTGGGGTGGTTAATACCAAAGGACGAGGTGTTTCGCAATTCTCATCTGCTTCTCGCACTGCAGCATCCAACAAAAACGACTGAAGTTTAGAACAGGCTGGCAGTATAGCGATGTGAGCATCGTGACTGTCGTCCGTAGATGAGTTTGCTGGCTTCATTCTGGATGAGGAGGTGGTGGATGTGCGAAAGGAGGAGAGGAAGGAAGGGGAAGAAAAGGAGGCGGGGCATGCTGGAGAAGGAGACGCCAGTTTGGAAGGAGGAATGTTGCACAGCTCCGAGGAGGTAACAGCGTAGGAAGAACCATCCACGCCAACGATATATTGCCGCCTTCGAAGATATCGCGTAACGACGGCTGGACGGAGGGTGGGGCACACCAGTGCGGTTGAGAACGTCATACTTGTGGTCAACGGAGACATTGTGGGACCAGTTAATCTGAAAGAGTACGATAACGTAGATGGGAATGGGAACGGGAATTGGAATGGAGGAATGAACCGGGGCATCTGGGGTTTATAAAGCTCGCTTTATGGCAATTCTGTGGGTTGGTGGTTTGAGGGCATGAGTCGATTGGAACGGAATTGACAAAATAGAGGCAAGCATTTCTTAGCCACAGCCGCTGTTGGAGCTACATATCTTCTTGAGATGGGAAAACTCGAATAGACAAAGGAGAACTTACTGCGCTCCCCCGAGTCTCAATGCTATCGTAGACTGCCGCCCAAGAAAGGACAAACGCGCTCATAGGTTGGAAGGGAAGGGCAATCCTGAGCTTTGTTGATGAGAGATGTCAGTGCGGTATCCGCTAAGAGTTTCCTCGGACGTGCGTTTTGAAGGACGTGTATGTTTGGGTTTAGGTCTGAGGGTCGCCAGTGGGTGAGATGTTCCGAGAAGCAAATCTGAGGGCTACACCACCAAGTCATTGGCTTGAGTGAATGGGGTCCTTATTTCAACATTTGAAATCAAGCGCCTTCGACATCCAAATGGAATTCTCGAGACCGACAGGGGAGCAGGGTGAACAGGACGACCAACGGGTCGGTGATGCAATACCCACGGGCCGGTGCCCAGTCCGGCGTCATTAGCCGGCCATGCCAACCACGACCCCATAGTCGAGTGCGCATGGGTTGCAGCGCAGGAGGTCTTGTTTTTTTCTTCCTGACACCGCCAAAGTCACTCTCGCATAGACCTTCCATTTCGCAACTACACATAGTTCGACGGGCACATCAAACGCAGATTTCATCAATGGCTGCTCATTGATTATCCTCTACGCCCCGCTGTATTTACAGTACCGATTCACCGCTACACTTCTTAGTGAGGTACCCATCCCTCCCCTCCCTGAACATAGGGGTCTATTTACTTTCATTTGCGGAGAAAACATTCGCAGGAGAGGACAGCCATGTATCAACCACGAGGCTGTGAGTGAACGTGGCCCACCTTGCCTCCTTTCCCTCATCCCACCACCATTCATCGTCGCACAGCATAGTCCCACTCTATTGTCGACATCCTGAGGTAGACAGGACAAGCCAACTCGCTGGAAACCCCCGCTAGGAGGATAGCTGCACGGTTGCCGCTAACATGTCGAGTGAGTAGTGCAGCATCGCCGTTTGCCTCAGTCCACTGATCGTGCCAACTAGATCCTTCGATAAATGTCTTGCAAAGCTCGCAGAATACGCATGTCGAGAACCTGAACGCATACCATGTCGAAGGAGATTATAATGTTCGCGCTGCCCAAGACAAGAGTCAGTGTTTCAAACACAAAGTTTGATCGACTGTGCGATCCGGACTGACCAGAGTTCAGGTTTGTACGAACTCCTTCAGCCCATAGAGGATGCTTCCCATACTCGAGATCTCAAACGATCACCTCCCGACTCCGCCTGTACGCGAGGAACCAGGGTCGAGGTAGTCAAGAAGGTTACCAGCTGGACGGCCGACAATATCTCGGCTGCTGACGAGCCTCACATTCTGTGGATGCACGGATATGTCGGGAGTGGCAAGTCCGCCATATCTCAGGAAGTGTGCGTCACGTCTGGGCGGCAGGAAAGGCCTGTCGCAAGCTTCTTTTTCTTCAGGAATGCAGGCGACAGGAGCAAGATTTGGAGGCTCGCCACAACTCTCGCCAGCCAGATGGCAGCAGTGGTTCCCGAGACGGAACCCTTCGTCCGTGTCGCTGTGAGATCCAACCCGGCATTGCTACGGCAAGACGAGGCGGGCGTTTCTCTGCAGAGTCGGATGCAATCCTTGGTTTATGCACCATTCAAAGCGGCCGTTCAACGGGGAACTGGTGCCAGAACTTCAGCGCGCTCGGGAGGACCATCGGAAGAGGCCGCTCAAGGAGCAACAGCACTCGCAGCGTTAGCAAAAAGCCCATTCCTCATCGTACTGGATGGGTTGGACGAATGCGACAACAAGGACGAAGTTCAAGAACTTATCGAGGGAATGCTCGCTTTTTTCGATGATAATCCCTTCATTCCTCTTCGAGTTTTTATCACGAGCAGAGTGGAGCAGCACATCCAATCGCACTTGGATGTCCCCGGTGTTCAATTGGACAACCTGGTTGATCATTGCTCCGACGACGATATCACCACCTTCCTTGAAGTTTTGTTCAAGAATGAAACAAGGCGGAATCATGTCATTCGGGCATACATCTCGGAACACGGGGAATGGCCTTCCCCGAACGACAAGCGCAAGTTGGTCCAGCATATCGGAGGATCGTTCATTTTCGCATCGACAGTGTTCAAATTTATCATGGAGTCAACCGTCGAAAGCAGTTCCCCAGCAACGCCCATGGATCGGCTTCCTCTAGCCCTCAAGATGAACCCTGGCCTCGACGGACTCTATATGCAGACATTGGCACGCTCCCAACATCTTCCCCATTTCCCGGATATCATCTCGACCATCGCTCTTCTCGAAACACCACTTCCGACGTCGGGCATCGCCGAACTCCTTGGAATCAGCACCTACAAAGTAGTCAATGTTCTGGTGAACTTGCAAGCCATAATTCAAGTTCCCGGGACAGACGACATACCGGTCACACTCTTCCACACCTCCCTCCGCGACTTTCTTACCACCCAAAGTCGATCAGGCCGGTTCTTTGCACACCCACGTCATCATGTCCGGCTCTTCCTTCGTTGCCTCCAATGTGAACTTGTGCATCGTCGGCACGGGGTAGAGTCACTCACGAATCCTATCCAGCGCAAACTAGCTGCTGCATATGCTCTTAATGATTCAGTGGCTCATTTGAACCAAGGGAGAGATCTCTTCGAATCAGAGGAGCTCGATTCTGCCGTCCAGCTGTGCCGTGAGATCCTTGGATTGTATCCAGGTGAACCGGAGTTGATCCAATCGCTAGCCCGTGTAATCCTTATTCGCGCCAGGCGTACAGGTTCTCTTGTGGACCTCGAGGAGGGAATTTCCCTGAAACGCCAAGTACTTTCATTTCGACCAGTTTCTCATCCCCTTCGCTCGGTTTCACTCAGTGACCTTGGAATTGCACTCCGAAATCGTTATTTCCAGACAAGAGCCACGGCTGACCTCGAGGAGGCGATCTCCGTGTATCGTGAAGCGCTCGAACTTTCACCATCTCCTCATCCGGATTGCTCGGCGTCACTCAATAATCTCGGCATTGCACTCCACGATCGGTATCAGCGGACACGAGCCATGGCCGACCTCAGGGAGGTGATCTCCATGCATCGTGAAGCACTCGAACTTCAACCATCCCCTCACCCAGATCGCTCAGCGTCACTCAACAGACTTGGTGGTGCACTCCGGTATCGTTATCAACGCACAAGAACTGTGGCTGTCCTCGAGGAGGCAATCTCCCTGCATCGTGAAGCGCTCGAACTTCGACCACCTCTTCATCCCGAACGCTCGGAATCACTCAACTATCTTGGCAATTCACTCCGAGATCGTTATCAGCACACAAGAACGGTGGATGACCTCGAGGAGGCGATCTCCCTGCATCGTGAAGCGCTCGAACTTCGACCCTTTCCTCATCCAGCTCGCGCAATGTCGCTCAGAAACCTCGCCGTTTCACTCCATGATATGTGCAAAGCTATGCATACACCTCTCTACCTTCAAGAGGCAATTCTTCACTGCGAGGAGCTTATTATGTCCCACTATCCTGTGGGGCACCAGGACCGATTCGAAACCCTGAAACTTTTAGCTTCTCTTCTCCAGGAACGGTTCGATGCGACGAGACAAGCAGAAGATTTTGCCTATATTGAGAGGCTTAGGGCAGAAGCACGCCAATTGTCAACCATTACATCTATGGCTTGATCATACACTTCCAGGGACTAGTTGTTCGAATCGAGGTATTTTGAGATGAGGAGACTGCAACGCACTGGTGAGTGAACATGCATTTCGTTTGATGCCCATATTCACGTTGTCTGTAGGATGGAACGAGGACTGACTGCTTGAAGCTTTGAATGAAACTCTAGACCCCGTCAGCAATATGATTCAATTGATTTAGTTCTCATCGTGATCTCATTTTATCATGTTGTATATTTCTTCGTTGTTGTACTAGTAACGCATGCATTTTCCCCCGACCTCTTGTCTTTCGGCGGCAAAACTGGACAAGCCCATGAACCTCGGTGTCAAACTCTGGGATTAAGCAAAGAATATCCCCGCCTTCGTCGAGGCCTACCAGGCATTGTATGTTGGGAAAGCAGGGTTCGCTCAGCTGAGCGGCTACAAGACCGCCGGAACCAAGTTGAACAACGGTTAGCCAAATCCCGTCCGAACGACCAGCTTGACAGTTCCCATTCCGCTCTCCTGGAGTTCGCTATAGAGAGCCAAATGAGTCGAGTCAGGTCCCTTCTGAAGGCTGGTTCGTGAATGGCACCTAGTGATCGATTTCCTTCGCTCGTACTATCCGCTGTGATATATATCCGAGTTCAGATCCACGTCAGGGAATTGATGAAGAGAAGCATGTTCGATGGTGGGACGGGTGCACCAACAGAGGCAGGCAGAATGCTGTCTTACCCAACTCCCCTTCGGAACTGATCTTTGTTAGAGTCTGCATTCAACCGAAATGGAATGAGCTATAGAATTTCATTAAGCGCAGGCAAGATAGAATATGATACACCAAGAATCAAACAGACGAAGGAACNAAAAAAAAAAAAAAAGATATAAAAACAGAAATAACTCAAGAAAAAAAGTTGGACCGGGTTCGTACTACCCAGCTCAACATCTTACAACTCTCCCCTGACACCTCACCCTCTTCACCTCCTCCACCCACTTTTCCTCGTTGAATTGGACATGAGGTAGTCGAAGCTCCACATGCACTGGCGTCACGGTGCCACCCTCAGCCCGATCGAGAGCCGTCCAAGGGTCACCTTCCAAGCACCTCTGTACAACCTTTTGACTTTGTCGAGTCGAGGGATTTTTCCCGCCAGGACTTGAAAACGACGACGCAGTGACAGCGATACAAATCTCCTCCAACAAAGGTGCCTTCATCCGCTCAAAGATCGGTCGAAGAGGCACCGCATCCACTGCCGTGATTCCGAGTCGTTTCAGGTGCGGGAGATAGATCGGTGTTGCTGCATCGCCCTCCGCCTCGCTGCTGGCGTTCGAACTGGGTTTCCAAACCTCCAACTCCCATTCTACGTCGACATCCCACTCCCAGCCTTCCCACAACTTGAGCTTCACGTCCACTTCTCCAAGCGCGTTTTCGGGGGAGCGAGATTGGAGGATGGAGAGAAAGCGGCTGGGCGAAATCGGGTCTTCGATTTTCAGAATACTCTTATCTTCATCCTCTGAGTCGATGAGAGCAGGGTAGTCTGTAGCGGATGCAGGTCGTCCAGGCGGTGAAGGTCGAAGGAACTTGCTAACACCCTCCTGCAAAGCGCGTATCCGAGCCTTCGTCTCCCCAGCATCTCTCTCCCTGTCTTTCTCCCTCCCCCTCCTCCGACCCTTGCCCCTCCACCGGCCCTCGAACGCCCTGACTTCGCCCCTGAGCTTTGCCCTCGCTTCTTTGAGCGCTTCCTCGGCCTTCCGGTGCTCGTATGCGCGTGATAGGTGGTACCGCAAGTGCGAGACGTGTTGGGAGACGCTGGGTGGGAGGATGTACCGGTTTGAGGTTGGGTCGAAGATGAGGTCAAATGTTTCTTTAGCTTGAGGACGGGGGCGTTGTTCAGGTCCAAAGCTAGACTGGGAGTCTGTGGGGGGTTGAGCGACTAGGAGAGGTTGAGCCGGGAGGGCTGGTTCGGTTTCTGTGTCGTCGTCGTCGAGAGTTGTGAGTGTAGCGGAGGTGGTAGTAGTGGAGGGAGTGGAGGAAGAGGATTCAGCCAAAGGTCTAACCACAAGACGCCGCTCCCCCGGATTCCCAGGTGTAATCAAAGGTGGACTCGGGGGAGGCGAAGGGAATACATTGATGCAATCGAGTTCGAGGCCCGTTTCTTTTTCAAATACATTTACTCGTCCTTCGACTCCAACCTGTTCCTGTTCGATGTTGAGAGCTGGCGGCGACTCCGACTCGTTAAGCGGCAAACAAACCGATCCGCGCGGTGTAGGCGTGTTCGACTCGTCCCATTCGAGGAGCTTTCGAAACGCGATTGCTGAGTTAAAAGGCGTAGGGTGGTTGGCGGTGGTGAATGCCAAAGCACGAGGTGTATCGCAATCCTCAGCCTTTTCTTGTACTGCAGTATCCAACGACGCCAACTGGGGTTGAAGGCAGGGTGGCAGTACAGTGAGGTGAATATCGGTGTTGACGTCCATTGATGGGTTTTCTGCCTTTATTTCGAGCAAGGAGGTGATGGAAGTGAGGGGAGTGAGGGGAGAAGGGAAGGAGGAGGGGGAGGAGAAGGAGACAGGGTATTTCCGCCTTTGAAGATATCGCATAACGACGACCCCCGTAACCCACACGACCGCGACGGAGGGTAGGGCACACCACAGTGCCGTTGAGAACATCGTAGTTGTCATAGACGGAGATGTTGCGTTGTGAAAGAAATTGAGTGTGTGATAGCTGTTTGGGGGGCGAAGAGTCGTCGAAACAGTCGATCCGAAAGAATATGATGATAACGTAGATGCGAATGGGAGCGGGGAAGGGAGGGAGAGGAATGGAGGCGTTCGGGCGTTTATAAAGCTCAGCATTGTGGCGATGGGTTGCTTTGCTTTGTTGGGTGATTCGACTAGTGATTAGAATGGTTGTTACGGGATCGATGGAAATAGATATTCTGGCAAAGAAAGAGCAGTTAGCCACACATCTTATTGAGACAGAATGACTCGAATACACAAAGGAGACTTACTGCGCTTCACTGGATATCAAAGATGGATAAGCGTTAGCTGCCGCACAGCGACAAATATATCTGGCTCGGAAAGCCAGGCGAGTTCCTGAGTCCTGGTGCTGTATCAGGATGTACCGAACGGAATGGAGGTCTTCTGGCTGATGGGTGAACGTGTGGTCCAGCGCTCGTATATATTTGCTACCACCGTTGTTGTGGGTGCGACTAGTACGAGGCCTGCTTTGACAAGCCCTCAAGCGTGTTGTTTTTACTGTTGCTATCTGGGTCCTAGCGTTGACAATAACTTGAACTGTCTTGTTCTTCTTTCAGTGGGGCGCTCGTGGGGCCTATTCTGCGTCAAAAGAAAACGATTGGCACCGGAGAGTGGAAAAATAAGTATCCTGGAGAACTGGTAGTCATGGGAAGAAGGGGAGGGAAAGGGCAACGGGTCCATAGTCGTAGGGCACGGGCAATCCTTACCTTTGTGGGATGTTGACGGTGATGTCAGCATGCTGTCTGCAGAGAGTTCATTAATTTCGCTCCATCGGACTCTTCTTCCTCAAACGTGCGTTTCATATTGCGGATCGATGGGTTTGAAGGGCGTAATATCGTAGGTTTGCGGGTTGCCAGTGGGTGAGGGTGGTCCGAGAAGCAAATCTGACGGCTATTCCACCGAGTCGTTAGTGGAGCCCTATTTCAACATTTTGAAGTCACACACCTTCTGCATCATGGCTGCAGCGAATCCCATTCTCGAGACCAACACGGCAGCAGGACGAGCTGAAGAACGGCAAGGACGCAGCAAGGACGACGAGAGGGTGCTCCGGACGAAATAGTGAAGGCCCGGACCCGGACCGGCATGTGATCGGCGTATTAGCAGCCCAAATTAGCCGGCCAACCTTTCCTCCAACCACGACCATCGTCAAGCGCGCATGGGCCACAGCTAGGCTTTGGTTTCCTGATCTCCAGAAGGTCTGTATACCATTAAGCCTCGCTATGTATAAGCCGCTGAAGCCAGTCTCTCATAGCCCTTCCATTTCGCAACTATAATCCCATTCCAATTGGTAATCCAATGAGCACGTCAAACGCAGCCTTCGTCCAAGGCTCGAGCTCCACCAGCTCACAATCAACCACAACCTCCATCCCAGACGAGATCATTATACCGGACAGCGACGAATACGAGGACCCTCTGCCAATCCCCACCACCACACGCAACCGCATCCCTCGATCCGAGTCTCGAGGTGCTAGTGGGAGTGCTAGCGCTCGCTCATCGAGGTCTGGGTCAGCCGCAGGTAGCCTCCCTGGCTCTAGAGCTGCTTCGCTGTCTGGCTCAAGGAGAGTGTCTCCTTCACGATCGGGCATAGACCGGGGTAGCAGCGCCAGGAACAAGAGTAGTAGTAAGAAGAAAGGCAAACGAGTCCCGGTGAAAACGGAATTCGGAGGAGAAGAGGCGGAGATGTCTGCTGGGCCGTCGCGCATCGTATCAAGCATAGAAGATAGGGATGGGAAGGGAAAAGGAAAGGGGAAGAAACGACAACGGTCCCTGGGCTCCGAGGACGAAGAAGAACAAGAAGACTCGAGGCCTGCACCCCCTCGTCACCCATTCGGATGGCGGTCACCTTCCGTTGACTCGATTCCTCCAACACAGGACTCGCAACACCCTCTTCCTCCAGACTCCCAAACCTCCGCAATCCTCGGGCCTTTCTCGTCGGTCACCGAACCGGAACATATAAGCGCCGGGAGTGCAACTGCGAATTTGGGTGGCAGCCCGACGTTCAGCGATATCCTCAACAGCGCACAAGAGCGTATTACACACAACTCTTCTTCTACTCTACATTCTTCGGACCTATCTTTCACCGACATCGACGACGACGACCTCGACAATGATGAATCTTTCGCCCAACACATCGCAGCGACGAGCAGGAGTAGCGGGTCGAGTATCCGAATCGACGAATTGCTCAACGGTCCTGAACCGTCCTCATCCTCGACGTGGTTCTTGAACCGGGAAGACGATGTTCACTCGCGTGGGTTTGCCAATGAGGTGAACCCGTTTGAGGATTTCTACCCTCCTTCAACTTCTGCTGCTGCTTCGACGACTTCGTATGGGCAGGAACGAGAACGATACGCCTCGACTTCCGCTTCAAGAGCGTCAGCATCGGTGGACACGACTACGAATAACAATGCGAGCTCGAATTCAGTCAGAAGAACGGAAACGCTAAGCGACTTTGCCAACGAACCGAACCCTTTCGAGGACGACTGGTATCCTCAAACTTCAATTTCAATGACATCTACATTCGCCGCAAATCCAACGAACGTGATTCCTCCGAGCACAACTACGGGTACTCGTACGGACATGAGTGCAAGTACAAATTCGAACTCGAACCTCCTACGAAGACGCGCAGAATCACTCGCAGACCTATTCCGGGACGCGATAGGGGACGACCACGAGTCGTACATCATGCCTGAGCCCTCCAACTCTAATGCCGGGACATCGGGATCCAGCGGAGCAAGTGCAAGTCTCAACCCAGGTCCTAGCGCTAGCAGTTTAGATCTCGACGGAAGGACGGTGTGGGATCTGGGCTCGTCGTTCGGGCGTGGCTATGGTGGCAGCAGCGACCCTTCGAATTACAGCGGAGGTGGAGGTGCGGTGGCGGGATCTTCGTCTTCAGCTGGTGCTGGGTCTTCGACTGCAGTAATGTCATCTGGGTCAGGATCGGGTTCCTCCATAGCTATTCAGCCAGCTCCGGCATCGTCGTCTGCGGCCGGTGCGGATGCGGAGGAGTTTGGTGGTGTAGTAGATGAAATCGAAATATCTGAAGAACCGACAGGGAGGAGGAGCAGCAGGAGGAATGGGGGGAAAGGCAAAGGAAAAGGGAGGCAGTTGGTTACTTGGACTGAGGCTTCGTCGTCTTCGTCTGGTGCGGGTGCTACCGCTGCGGCGTCTTCCTCTTCATCATCCTCCGCTCCCTCGGCAGGTGCTGCGTCTTCTTCTTCTTCTTCTTCAGCTGCGACTTCAACCTCAACTGCACCGTCCACCACTGTCATCACAAGCACCCCAACGACAACGGGAACAGCAGCAACAGCAAAACCCACCATACCAGCACCGACACCATCTGCGGAACCGCTCTCGGAATACACCTGCCCCATATGCTTCTTCCCACCTACAAACGCGACGATCACACCCTGCGGGCACGTATGCTGCGGCGAATGTCTCTTCAGCGCTGTCAAAGCCGGGCAGGCGAGAAACGCACCTGCCTTGGGCGGGGCCTTCGCTGGTCTAGGTGGTCTCGCAGGATTCGGAGGCGGAGCAGGAGGGCCGCTCGGGCCTATGGGGCTCGCGTTGGGTATAGGCGCGGGGAGAGGGAGAGGAAGGGGAGGAGGGGCAGCGGGGCAAGCGCAAATGAGTAATGGGGCGCTGTGTCCGGTGTGTAGAGCTCCGATCCCCGGGTGGGATGGGAGAGGTGGGGGTGTGATTGGGTTGAAGGTTAGGACTGTTATTAGTATATGAGGTGCTCGGTGATGGTATTACGATTAGGATTGGAGTGGCTGGTGGTTTGTAACTCTGGTTATTTGTATCAGTACGTGCATTTATGGCCTACGTTAATGCAGCTCATACATGCGTTTTACCGAAAGCCAAGTCGGTTGCGCAACCTGCTAAAACATATGAAATGCGGCTAGATATTTCGCTAACGGAGCGATCAGATGTGCAAATTAATTATAAATCCCACAGAATCTCCTAAGCCAGCGCAATGTGGCTGCTGCGCATTCGGATCCTAACTTTAGACAGCTTTACCTCGACCCAGAGCTTCACGTTTCATGGTGTCGGCAGGTGGGTTTCGAGGCTACCAGCGTTAACCTTTCTCCCCGCAACTACTACGTACGAGAGCTAAAAATAGCTCTGAATATTTGCTGATTGACAGACAGCGTGAATTTGAATATCCGAGTCTCCGGACTCCCGGGTTTCCCCAAAATCGGGAGCATGTCTGTCTGCGACCTCTTACTGCTCGGATTCTAATGTATCGTCTTAGTATGTCGAAAACCAGTTCTTACTGACCATCGTGCTCCTAGATTAGCACCCCATCCTGCTGAGGCCAGCTGACCAGTGGACAGCGAGGACTGATTGATCCGCCCGTACTCAATCTTCATGTCAAGATCCAGGGACACACACTTGTTCTCGAATGGATGGGTCAGGCGGCGAGCGAATATATATAAAGAATGATGATGGCGACCGTAACCCCCAGAGTCTCTTTTTTTCCCCGCATTGACATACCTTCGATACTCGCCACCGTCCGTGGTGAAAGTTGAAGGCGTCGTCTCGTCCTCCGAGCCTCGTTGAATTATTGGCCTCCTTTGGTGGCCAACCTCACGTTCTTTTACCCCCTCACATTCCTTGAATAATTAATCATGCTCTCGGGCACGTTTGCGCTCTTGGTTGCGTATGCGCTGTCGTTGGCTTTGCCAGCGGCTGCGCAGACCCCTGAGTAAGTACTTCCTGGTCCTCTAAGGCTCGAGTATAGTCAATGAACATCGATTCTAGGTTCACAGGGCAGCTCCTTCTGCAACCATCGCTGAACAACAGTAAGCGTTGCCCGATCCCGCTTTCGTCGCCTCAAGCCCTAACCCGTCCCTCCAGATAAATGCTTGACCGCCGCCTCCGACTCCAACGGTGCCCAAGTAACCATCCAGACCTGCACCGGCGCCGCAGCCCAAAAGTGGACCTTCACCGGTGGCACCGTTCGTGTCTTCAGCAACAAATGTCTGGACGTCACGGATGGTCTGAACAAAGACGGGACCAAGCTCCAAGTCTGGACTTGCTCTGCCAATAATGCCAACCAGCAGTGGTACTATAACAAGTGGGATAACCTCCTCAGCTGGACGGGCAAGGGCAAGTGTGTCGACGTCCCTGAGGGGAATCTGTCCGATGGGAATAGGGTGAGTTTCAAATGTCTCCTCCCCGAGTTCCGATTGAGCTCGAAATCAAAAATCAATATTGAAAACTGACATTTTGATATCTCTCCCCGGTTTTGTGTGTGTGTAGCTTCAGGTTTGGGGCTGCTACAACAAGAACCCCAACCAAGTCTGGTACACCGGCTACCGTCCCAACGCCCTCCCCAACCAGTCCCAGAACGGCCAGTACGGAACGAATACGTGCGGTACGGGTTCCAGCCAGACAAGCAACTGCCAGACTGCTTGGATCAAGTGGGTGCTTCTTTATTCTATCAAGATCGCCTCCACCGAGCGCTGATCTTGTTGACGTCTTTCATCACTCAATTATCACCATCTTACAGCTCCGGATCTGATTTCTGCCTGTGGGCTCCCCCTTATCCCGGTAAAATCGGCGACACAGAACGAGTTGCCGTTGCTTGGTGCAGCAAGTCCGGCCGTGGAACGCGAACCATCCCCAACGGCACGTTGAAGGGTGTGCACTTCGTCAAGACCAATGAATACGTTCAGGTTACTGGTGTCGGCGACTTCACCAAGATGAACATCCCCAAGGGAGACGACGGAGGTGAATTGGATAACCGTGGTGCTGATGGTACGTTTTCTTTCCTGCGTCCCGATTTTTGTTATCAGTTTGATTGACTGGTGGATTATAGGCAAGGGTAACCCAAGTATGTCGCTTTTTCATTCTTTCTCTTAGATGTGCGTTTCCTAAACGTATTTGGTTCTCAGTCGGAGGTTTGGTATTCGGAAACACCTTTGGCGCTGGTTTGCAATACCACGAGTGGACTTCCTTCATTTCCGAGAAGGAATTCTGCTTCCGCGCCTGCATTGGTCCCCGCTCTAAGCAACTTTGCAACCACATCTACGACGTCATGGGTTGCTGGTGGGTGAGTACACTTTCAACGCTGTCTCTACGAGGGGCCGAAATAACTAAATTGCACTCTTTCCTTTCCCCCTTTCTCAGAACATCCCTGCCAACTACGACGCCAACGTCTACGAAGAGTGCGTCGGCGACCCCGCCACACCTATGGGTGTCTACGGCACCTCGACGTGGTACCAAGGTGTCAACCCCACCCCCGCTCGCCACCCTCCCCCCAAGTCGAGCAACTGCAAGCCTCTCCCCAGTGTCTCCGTTGGACCCGTTGTGGCGAGGCGTGGTGAAGATGGGCATTCCGGGTTCGCAAAGAGGCATCATGAAGCTCGTGCACCTCATCCCGTTGCTCTTCCGTTCCCTGGAGCTACTCCTCCTCCTGTCCTCTAAGATCTTCCCGTTTGAGGTTGTGTAAGCTTGGCGTTGTTCGTGATGCATCGTCCGACTGTCCGACTTCTTGAAATTCCCTGGACTATATATATTCAGTTACGTATGCATGTAGTATGTAACTATTACAAATAATATCGTGCTTTCGACGTCCATTGTCCCTCTTTTGAGTAGCAGTCAATTGAAAAAGTGTCTAGTAGGTCCGTGACAGATGAATGTTTGTTTCCAGCAAACAGCAGTCCTCATCAAATGCGCCTCACAGCATTTTGGTTGCCATTCGCCACAGCGTTGGTCAAGGGCTCACCACGACTGCGACGATTGAACCCCAGAGCAAGCTCTAGAAATGCGCAACCTCCCGTTGGACCTTCTACTTGTCGTCATGGAATACCTGGACGCGTTGGACATTGTTCACCTCGAGCTGGTCCGTGGATTTGGAACCCCATGTGATCTCGCGTTAATGTTTTGCTGACTTCTCGTTCTCATCTAGACCTGCAGCCAGCTTCACTTTGTCATTTCGAAATCCGCATCCGCAGGAGTCATATGGCGCCACTGCTTGCGCCGACACTGCGTTCAGAACAACTTATTCTGGCCCTCTTTCAGCAAGCTCAAACGAGCTAACGAATTGAAAGATGCTTGTACCGCTGGATACCGACTCTACAAATCGTATGAACGCGCTACGAAGGAGGACCCTAGCGCTAGTGGAGATGTCGACACCCACATTTCCTGCCAAATTACCCAGCTTTCGTTGCGACTCGTGCTAGTGCATTCCGAGGAACCAGAAATCTGTCATATGTATTTGGTTCCAGGGGGAAGATTCTTGGTTGCCTGCCATGGAATGAAATGGCTATGTGTGTGGGATCTGGACTCGAAAGATGGTCTACGAGGGTCAGAGTTTGAACCGAGACTTTTACTACAGCACACGATCGAAGGATTCCGGAATGTTCAATACATAGGCGTTATGGACGACACCAGTCTCATGATTCTCGTCTCGGCAGCTTCAAGCAATAACCTTATCTCGTGAGTTACTCTGGTTCTAGTCCAAGATCGAGTCTACTAATGAACACGTATCAAAACTCCCAATTAGGGCTACTAACGACTCTGAAGACCTGGGATCGATGTACGAGCTTTTGCAGTTGAACTTTGAGGAGGAAAGTGGCTTCTCTCTTGAAAGTCTAGGCCGGCTTTCTATCATCATTCCTGATGAGACCGTTTCGTTTAAATCCGTTTCGTGTTGTCAGAACAATGTCACCTTTTATCTCAGTGACTTCACAACGTTGGTCTGGGACGTTCGCCACCGTCAAGTCTCTGGATGGAAACTTCAAGATGTAACTCACGTATATGAGGTGCGTCTTATGCTCAGACCTTTTGGCCCCCTTTGATATTCAATCGGTTCCACCAGTGTTTTTATCTCCCGTGCTTCATTTTCTACATCGACCCTGATGGCTTGCACGCCGTAGCTATTCCCCCATTTCGACCCATCGAGAACAATATTGTCTCAAGTTCTGAATTCTCCAATACCCGACTCAGCCCTTCGTTTACCCTCCCTCACCACTGCCAACATCGGCCACCCGTCGTGAGACGCATATTTGCACCGGACGCCTGCAATCCGCGCCTCCCGAGCATCAACAAAGGGGATGGACTTCTGTACGAAATCAAAGAATCTTCCCCCGCGTCCGATCCCAGGTGCTGGCAAACCGGGAGAGTGATTTATCGATACCGATTCGACTTTCACCCTGACAATCCTGCCCAGAGTACCTTGCGCCTTTTAGAGATGTCAACTCCCCGTCTTCCACCCAAAGTTCAGGCCAGCTCGATGAGCGATCTTAACGGACACTCCTACCAAGGATGCAACGGTCGTCTCGGCTCTGTGCGGACGAAATATTTCGACCGTTTTGGGCCGACAAATTCACTTTTCCTCGCCTTTTCGTCCTATTTCGACCCGTCTCCGCCTTCCTCACTCGACTCGAGCATGATTCGTCAAACTGAGCTCCACTTTGTTCCCCTAGTAAACCGCCCTTGGCCGAATGAGGTCCTTAGAGCCGCCTGGGCTTGTGAGCTCTGTTCTAGCTCAGGGAAGGCTGTGATTCTTTGGGACTTGAACGGGGATGATAGTGGCACTTCGATGATCATGTACACACTGCGATCTGCGTGAATAGATGCACTCGTTCGGAACACCATTAGCGATAAGTTTCAATTTGCGTGAAGCCGTGGCGCCGTTGACACCTTCAGCACGGCAAACGTCACGCGTCACTTGAAATGTGGGGGTTTGAATAATCGATCACATCGCTTAGTCTATGACAGGTCTACGAAAAATATGCTGACAACCTCGCCACGACTATGGCCCTATCTACGGGCCTCAACCTGAAAGATGTTACCCCAAGTGACTCATCTATCATTCTTGCTAACGAAGTTACCTTTCTCGTGTTGGTTGAAGCTTGAACAACTTCATTTTTCATTTTAATGACTCGACGACACTGGTTTGGGATGTTCTCCACTACCAAGTGCCTGGATGGAAACTTCAAGATGTTGCACCCTTCCCTAAAGACCTAATCCAACAGTAGGTTTCTCTGGCGGCCAGGCTTCATGTTCTACCTTGATCCTGATGGCCTGCACAGTGTAGTCATCCCTCCATTCCGACCTACCAGAAACAACATTGTCTCAAGTTCTTCGTTTTTGAACTATCTCAAAACCCGGCTCATCGTTCATTTACCCTCCCTCACTTACACCTACATCACCTTACCTTCCTAGAGCAAATTTTCACACCGAATGTCTGCAATCCGCGCTTTCCAAGCATCGGCAAAAGCGATGGAGCTTTGTACAAGATAAAAGAATTTAAAACCAACTGACCCCTGTTCACAGATTGACTTGTGTTGCTCCCTGTATCGAGCTCGAGTCAATATTAATAAGAGTCGTAGAGTACCCGTGATGTATCCGTTTCCAGTCGGTCGGAGGAGAGGGGAGAGAGAAGCGAATCAAACATATGTCCAGTGCCTAGGCGACAGCAATCACTCGTAGAAAAACGTTCATAATAATAAGGAACAACTGCGGAGGTCGTGCGGTCAATAATATGGATCATCGTATCCAGCTCGATCTGACCTCACCTCTTGCATACTACACTGCCAGTACCTTTGTCGAGACCTTTCTTTGATCGGCATACATGACACGTACTTACAGGCCTATGTGATCGGCGCTTTTCATTGTGTTAATGCGGACCCAGAAAGATGATATCAAGTCGTACGCACCGTCCAAAGATATAAGCCGCAGGCATTGCAAAGGATGTACGGTCCAGCACCGTATCGCCAGCAGGACGTGTCGGTGGTATAACAGTTGCTACAAGTTTTGCGTTGCAGGCTGCTTCGATCATCTCCAATAAGCCGGTCTCCTTTTCGACTCTCAAGTTCTTGTGGCGCTTCTGGAGCTAGGTTGCTGCTTTCGTCGCCTCGGTGTTGATCGTCGGCGACCGAGACCAACCCCGAGCAGTTATTTGATGAGGAGATGATAAATTCGGAAGGCTCACGGACTGGAGGCGACACAACACCCCTTGAAGAGACCCTGGAGCTAGCAAGTTCTGAAGGATAGGAAGTATATGTCGGAGTTGAGTGGGAATCAGATTGAACGCGAGCCTCAGACAAACCTTGTTGCTTGAGATGGAACGCGTCTAGTCCATTCGAGAACTCCCTAAATGTAGGCAAGGCCGTCACGATCTCCTCCCGCATAAAACCATTCACGAACTTCCCGCCTAGGGAGGGGTTGGAATGAGGAGCCCTTGTTTTACCGCCGGTGTCAGTTCCTTGAAGAGAGTTTGCGTATGAATGGACCGTCTCACAGATAGGTTGGGGCATGATTATCGATCCCTCGTTCGCTGCCTCCCGATAGACGGTTGGAGTCGACAGGGATAATGCTCAACCTGTCCTGGCCATCGACTGTGGAGGGAAGGTTGGACATCAGACTGCAAGAAGAGGAGACACATAGACCGTGTTAGACAGTGCAGCCATAAGGAGAAGAAAGCGCTAACGCAGAGGAGTAGCAGGCCGACAACTGCACACAGAGGGAAGAGGAAATAAAATGGCAAGCGAAGGGTGATGTATACAAGGTAATCAAGGGCAGGGAGTGAAAAGTGAAAGCTCTCGAACCCCGATCGTTGGACTAATGTTTGTACGCTGTTTGCATTTGCATTCCCTGAAAAAGAAATACCTTGAGATCCATAAGATCTTATGGAAGTCAAATCAAACGTGTAACGCTCTATTCAGAAATTCAGGGTCTGTCTCAGAAAGTTTCTGCTCCATCCAATGTATTCCTAAACAGAAATTTCGAGAGGGAGACGGAGGAGCGGGAGATGGTCTCTACAGGGTAATTATCGATCTTATTTATAATGGACTCTGCGATCAATGGCGAATAAGATACACTCTATACATACGTGACGAGGTCAGAAAGTTCGATCTCCAGGATACCTTACTCCGCCCAAAATTCGACGCTTCGAGGTGTGACCTTGAAAGCACGATAGGTCGGTTTGTTTGATTCTCGGATGGGTCCATTGAATGGCCATGAAGGGTGGATCGGCCGATGACCGGTACTGTTTCGACCCGGAGCATTACCGTTCCCTCACCATAAAGGAGATAGACTTCTGCATGAAACCAAGAAAGTCAACCCCTGCGCCCGAATCCAGGTGCCGGCAAACTGGGAGAGTGATTTAACGATACCAATTTGAATTTCACATTGGCAATCCTGCGCAGAGTACCGGAGGTGGCCACTCCCCATGTTCCACCGTGAAATCAGGACATTTACCGAGGATGCAACGGTCGTCTCGGCTCTGGGCGGACGGACTGTTTAGACCATTTTGGACCGACTATAACCTGGACAGTGGAAGGTGTCACCCCTACTCTCACTTGTCAGCGTGCACACAAGTCGAGCAGCCTGGCAACTCTGCGGCTTTCCCTTGGACCCGAGGTGTTATGAAGGGAAATGGCTTTGCGTCTTGGATTTGTTGTCAAGATTGCGGCTCCTGAGGGCTAAGATCTGACACAATAATCGTACCACACCACGCGATCGAAGAATTTTAAAAACTGGACACTGTCCACATAGGTGTGATGAGCAACACTAGTATCATTCTGGCCGCAGTAGCTTTGATCAAGTCCCATACCTCCTGATTTATCCTAGTTCCGGTCTAATTTTGGGTCTGACTCAATGGCGCTGGTCTGAAATGTTCACCACAAAACGATCGAACGGAAACTGTCAAGTCGGTCGTTCGGACAAGATTTGGCCAACCAGCGGTGTCCAACTAAAATCGCGCCACCCTTAGTGGCCGTTCAGCTGAGTGGATCCTGTCTTTCCCAGCATACAATGCCGAGTCAAGTGGCGTGTAGCCGTCGACGGAGTCAGGAATATCATCTGCTTGACCTTAGATTTTAGACTCAAGAGTAGTGAGCTTGTTCAGTTCTAATCGACCCCAAAAGACAAGAGGTCGAGACAAAACTACGTGGAGTACTCGTACAACAAGGAAGATGTATGCAACACGATAAATAAGATGGGAATGAGAACTGAATCAATCGAATCGAATTTCTAATGGAGTCTGTGGTGTTGTCCTTCCCTAAAAATACTTGAACTGATGATTCCTCATTCCACCTTACAGAGAACGTGAATATGGGCATGNAAAAAAAAAAGCATGTTCGCTTACCACTGCGTTAGATGGTCTCGCTTCAAGATACCCCGATTCGAACAACCAGTCCCTCAAATAGTACAATCAAGTCGTAGATGTGAGGGTTGACAATTGCCGCGCTTCTGCCTTCAGCCCCGCAATGGAGGCAAGATCCTCTGCTTGTTGTGTCGCATCAAGCCGCTTCTGGAGGAGAGAAGCTAAACGGTTCAGGGTGTCGAGTCGGTACTGGTGCCCAACAGGATTGTGGGAGGCGAGGAGCTCCTCGCAGTGAAGAACTGCCTCTTGAAGGTGGAGAAGAGTGTGACTTAGTTCGTACATATCATGGAGTGTTATGACAAGCGCTCTGAGTGACCATTCGCGGTGTGGATGAGGAAATGGTCGAAGTTCAAGCGCTTCACGATGCAGGGAGATGGCCTCCTCGAGGTCAGCGACGATTCCTGTGGGCTGATAACGATTGTAGAGTACATTGCCGAGATTGTTGAGTGACGACGATCGTTCTAGATGAGGAGGTGGTCGAAGTTCGACCGCTTCACGATGCAGGGAGATGGCCTCCTCCAGATCGGTCAGAGTTCCTGTGCGCTGGTTTCGATCCTGGAGTGCAGCGCCAAGATTGTTGAGTGTTACCGAGCGATTCGGATGGGGGAGTGGTTCAAGCTCGAGCACTTCACGATGTAGAGAGATTGCTTCCTCGAGGTCAGCCATGGCTCTTGTCCGCTGATAACGTTCCTGGAATGCAATTGCAAGGTCACTGAGTGAAAGCGAGCGATATGGATGAGAAGATGGTCGAAATTTGAGTACTTGACGACTCAGGGAAATGGCCTGCTCGAAGTCCACGAGAGAACCTGTAAACGCGGCGCGATCAAGGGTTACACGGGCCAGCAATTGTATCAGCTCTGGTGCGTCCGGGTACAATCCAAGGGTCTCACGACATAGCTGGACGGCAGAATCGAACTCCGCTAATTCGAAGAACTTACTCCCTTGATTCAAATGAGCCACCGAATGTTGAAGAGCATAGGCAGCAGCTGGTTTGCGTTGATTGGGGTTCGTGAGCGACCCTACCTCGTGTTGACGATGCACGAGTTCGCATTGGAGGCAACGAAGGAAGAGCCGGACATGCTCACGTGGGTGTGCAAAGAACCGGCCTGATCGACTTTGGGTGGTAAGAAAGTCGCGGAGCGAGGTGTGGAACAGTGTGACCGGTATGTCGTCTGTCCCGGGAACCTGAATGATCGCCTGCAAGTTCACCAGGACGTTGACTACTTTGTAGGTGCTGATTCCAAGGAGCTCAGCAATGCCCGACGTCGGGAGTGGCGCTTCGAGAAGAGCGATGGTCGAGATGATATCCGGGAAATGGGGAAGATGTTGGGAGCGTGCCAATGTCTGTGCATACAGTCCATCGAGGCCAGGGTTCATTTTGAGGGCTAGAGGAAGCCGATCCATGGGCGTCGCTGGGGAACCGCTTTCGACAGTCGACGCCATGATGAATTTGAACACTGTCGATGCGAAAATGAACGATCCTCCGATATGCTGAACCAACTTGCGCTTGTCGTTTGGGGGAGGCCATTCCCCGTGATCCGAGATGTATGCCCGAATAACAGGATTCCGCCTTGTTTCATTCTTGAATAGAGCGTCAAGGAAGGTGGTGATATCGGCGTCGGAGCAATGATTAACAAGGTTGTCCAAACGAACCCCGGGAACATCCAAGTGTGATTGGATGTACTGCTCCACCCTGCTCGTGATGAAAACCCGAAGTGGAATCAAGGGATTATCATCGAAAAAAGCGAGCATTCCCTCGATAAGTTCTTGAACCTCGTCTTTATTGTCGCATTCGTCCAACCCATCCAGTACGATGAGGAATGGGCCTTTTGCTAACGCCGCAATCGTTGTTCCTCCTTGAACGGCCGCTTTGAATGGTGCATAGATCAAGTATCGCATCCGACTCTGTAGAGAAACGCCTGCCCCGTCTTGCCGCAGCAACGCTGGCTTGGCTTTCACAGCGGCACGGACGAAAGGTTCTGTCTCGGGTATCATATCTGCCATTTGGCTAGCAAGAGTTGTGGCGAGCCTCCAAATCTTGCTTCTATCACCTGCGTTCCTGAAGAAAAAGAAGCTTGCGACAGGCCTATCCTGCCGCTCGGATGTGTCGGACACCTCCTGAGATATGGCGGACTTGCCACTCCCGACATATCCGTGCATCCATAGGATATGAGGCTCGTCGGCGGCTGAGATATTGTTGGCCGCCCAGGTGGTAACCTTCTTGACTACCTCGACCCTCGTTCCTCGCGTACAGGCGGAGTCTGGAGGTGATCGTTTGCGATCTCGGGTATGGGACGCATCCTCTATAGGCAGAAGGAGTTCGTACAAACCTGAGCTGTAATCAGCCCAGATTGCACAGTCGGTCAAGCTCTGTGCTGAAACACTTACTCTTATCTTCGGCCTTTACTTGGCCAGTGTAAAAATTATAATCCCCTTCGACATTACATGCGTTCAGGCTCTCGACATGCGTATTCTGCGACCTCCCCAAGACGTTCATCTGACATTCTAGTTGGTACAGTCAGTTGACCGAGAAAAGCAGCGATGCTGTACTGCTCACTCGACATGTTGGCGCAACAGCGCGCAGCTAGACTTCTAGCAGGGGCTTCCAATCAGTTCGTTCGTTCTTTCTACCTCAGGATCTCGAAAATCCGATGGGAACGCGGCCTGCGACAATGAACAGTTATGGAATGGTGAGGGAAAGGAGGCAAGGTGGGCCAGGTTCGCTCACAGCTGCCTCATGGTTGACACATTGCTGTACTCTCCTGGGAACGTTTTCCCGCAAATGAAACAGACGCCCGTCTTCAGTAGACAAGGGATGGGATGACCGTTGCAAGATGGAAGGTCTAGAGAGAGGGGTTTCAGTAGTGTAGATATAGGGAGGAAGAATGGAGAAAAGACCTTCTGGGGAATCGAAAGCCAACAACCGAGTGTGGCCCATGTGTCTTGACGATCGCGGTGGAGGAAGCGTTGACCGGCTAATTTGGGCTGTTAATACGCCGATCATGATGCCGGATCAGGGACCCGGGCCGTCAGCCTTGCTCGTCCTGCACCGTGTCGGTTTTGCTGCAGCCATGGTGCAGAAGGTGCGTGCCGTCGAATGTTGAAATAAGGCCCCTAATCACTTAGGAAAATTCCCTCCAGGTCGATTCTCACCCGCTGGCTACGGCAATCCCCCATATATACGCCCTTCAAAACGCACCTTCTCATCTGTCCGCAATGTGGAACATCCCCCTGCGCTCCTACTCCAAGCGTGGTCTTCTGACGCAAAATGATCTCAACAAGCGTCCCTACCAACAAGCGTCCCTACCGAAAGAAGAACGAGAATTCAAGTTATTGTCGCTAGAAGCTCCAGCTACAAGGATAACAACAGCGTGAACAACACGACTTGACGATTCCTACGGGTTGGTCTTGTATCGGTGCGCCCACAACGACAGTGGTAGCAAACATATATACGAGTGTTAGTCGACAACACACCCCACACAGCAGCGCCAGGATCTCCCTTGGTTGTCCGAACCAGATACATTCATCGCTCGGAGGCAGTTTACAATATCATTGAGATTCGGGAAAGCGCAGTGGATTATTCTTTGTCTATGCGAGTTACTCGTCTTAAGAACATATAACTTTAACAGCGGCTGTGGTTAAGCATATTTCCGCCGCTTCGAAATTTATATTTCATTGATTCCATTCCAATTCACATATCCACTCAAATCACCAATCCAACCACGCCAAAAGGCGGACCCTCGCCCCAAAGAACTGCTCAGCTTCACAAACGTCCAGATGCCCCCGTTCATCATCCCTCCCTTACTATTCCCATTCGCATCTACGTTATGGTACTCTTCAAGTTTCAGATCAATTGTACCGACAGCTCTTCAAGTTGGACTCTTAAACAGCTATCACAAACTCATTTTTTTCCATCACACCACGTCTCAGTTGACTACAACTAGAGCGTCTTGAACCGCGCTGTGGTGTGCTCTACCCTCCGTCGCAGTCGCGTGGGTTACGGGGATTTTCGTTATGCCACATCTTCGAAGGCGCCAATATGTCGTTGGTGTGGATAATTCTTCCTATGCTGTTACTCCCTCGGAGTTGTGCAATATTCCTCCTTCTAACCAGCTTCCTCGTCTCCGCCATGCCCCCCTTTTCTCCTCTCTCCTCCTCCCATCCCTCACTGCCCCGACCCCCATCTGAAACAAGGCCAGAAAACCCATCTGTGAACGACAAGTCCAATCCTCACCTCACCGTCCCGCCACTCTGCTCTAAACTCCAGTCGGTGTCATTGGATGCTACTGCAAATCAATGCAAGAAAAATATGCAGATTACGATACACCTCCTGCTTCGGCATTCACCAACGCCAACCAACACGCGCCTTCTTACTCACAAATACCGGCAATCGCATCTCGAAAGCTCGTTGAATGGGACGAGTTGGATACGCCTACACTATGTGGGTCGATTTGTTCGCCGTCTACCGCGTCAGAGTCGACATCGACATGCGAAAAGGGACAGGTCGGATCTGAAGGCTGGCCCAGGGTTTTGAGAAAGAATTGGGCCTTGAAATCGATTGCATTCCATTCCCTTCGCCTCCCCCAAGCCCGCCAATGATATAAGCTGGGAATCCTGGTGGTTAGACGATTGGATGGACCTCCTTCCTCCTCTCTTTTCACCACCGCGACTGCCACCACTCCCTCCTTCGCTCCGCACGCAACTCTCAACGACGGTGACAAGGAAACCGAGCCGACCCCTACTCCATCACCTCTCCCGCTTACTCAACCGCTCACAGCCCCACTACTCGGGCCACCTCCTCCACCCGCCCAACTCAAACCAATGAAACTCCATCAAGAACTCACCTTCGAGTCAACCTCAAACCGGGCCATCCTCTCATCCAACCTCTCCCGGCACGTCTCACACACACAGTACCGCATCTCACGCGCTTATGAGCGCCGGAAGGCGGAGGAGGCGCTTAGAGAGTGAGGGCAAAATTACGGGAGAGGTTCGAGAGCAGGTGGAGGGGCAAAGCTCAGCGCAGCGCAGAGCGAAAGAAAGGGAGGTGGAGAGAGATGCGGCGGAGACGAGAGATAGGATTCGAAGTGCGAGGGAGGGTGTGAGTGGTTTCCTCCCTGGACCATCTGCGCCCGAGGGGGTTTCCTTTGTCGGAGAAGTTTGCGTTGGCGTCGGATTTTCGAGTTCTGACAGCACCAGTACAACGACAGTCGACTAGGCAAAATCAAAAGGCCGTCCAGAGGTGCCTTGAACGCGACCCTTGGTCCGTTCTGGATCGGGAGGGTGGTACCTCGGTTCATGTGGATACCTCATAACGTTCATTTCGGCAAGAAGTGGGTGGAGGATGTGAAGAGGGTGACGTTTCAGGGGAGGGTCTTGTGATTTTGAGCTAGGTACGAAGGTGGTTCAAGTCCGACTCTAAAGATTGGTTGTAAAAGGGGAATCGGGTGAGACATAATGCATCATCACCAGCCCGCCTTTTCCTCGCCTCTTCACCACTTTTGCCTGCCTCTGTCGGTGTACTCGACCGTCACCCTTGAAAGACTCAGACTAACTTTCGAATTCAAAGAAGCTTGTATCGAAGGATACCGTCTCACTCGTTCCACGATGCCGGTTTGGGATGTTCTCCACTGCTAAATCTCTGGATGGAAATATCAAGATCTCGCCCATATATTCGAGGTACGCCATCTTCTGAAGAAATATGGTGGGTCCTTCTTTAACTACCCATTCCCCTAGTGCTCTTCTTTTCCAGGCTTCATGTTCTACATCAGTCCTGATGGCCTGCACAGTGT
Source organism: Candolleomyces aberdarensis (assembly GCA_004126415.1). Lineage (NCBI taxonomy): Eukaryota > Fungi > Basidiomycota > Agaricomycetes > Agaricales > Psathyrellaceae > Candolleomyces > Candolleomyces aberdarensis. The sequence goes on from SDEE01000638.1 coordinate 27,438, forward strand.
AGTCGTCCTTCCATTCCAACCTATCGAAAATAACATTGTCTCGAGTTCTCCGTTTTTGAACGATTTTGAGAACTCGTGGCGTGTGTAGTTCACACCAAGAAGCAGCGCATTTGTACGGGTCCCAAATCTGAAATGTCGAGCTCGTTCAAGCCAAAGATCTCACTTGCCACCCGACTCTGGAATAAGGCGGTCACCATCCCTAACCCCATTCCAATACTCCCAAAGCTACCGGAGGCTTCGAGTTGACAATTCCGATGATCTTCTATTGACAACGTTTATCGAAGCCCTTCCTAAAAGCACATGCGCCTTTCGAACAGAGGACGGCTCATCGGTACCGGGAAAGTGCAGCACTTTGGTTTGGCCGACAGCATCTTTGCACTGTCAAGGGACGCCTGCAATCCGCGTCTCCAGAGCATCAAACATAGAGGGTTGGTCTCTGTACGAAATCGAATAATCTACCCCTGTGCTTGACCCGAGGAATCATTCAGCTGTATGTATCGAATTCCAGAGGCGAACAGGACAATTAAACGGAAACTGGCAAGTTGGTCGTTTGGACAGGATTTAGCCAACCTTTGTCTAACTTGATTCCAGCACCCTTGTGGCCGTTCAGCTGAGCGGATTCTACTCCTCCAAAGTGCGATACCTAGTAGAGTAGCTCGTGGATGTCAACGGAGGCAGGAATATTATCTGCTTGACCTTAAATTTGAGAGTCGAAGTTAACGAACTTGTCCAGTCCTATTCGACGCCCAAAGACGAGAGGCCGGAGAAAAAACTATGCGCATTACTTGTACGACGATGAAGAGATAGATGCAACACAATAAATAAGATCAGAATGGGAACGGCAGTAATCGAAGCGAATTTCAGAGGGAGTCTGGAGTGTTGTCCTTCCCTGCAAAAACTTGAACCAATGAGTGCTGGTTCTACCCTAGAGATAACGTGAATTCACTCACCACTGCGTTAGGTAGTCTCACTTCGACATACCCCGAGTCGAAAAACCAGTCCCTCGGAGGATAAAATCAAGTCGTAGATGTGGAGGTTGATAATTGACGCGCTTCTGCCTTGAGCCTCGCGATATAGGCGAGATCTTCTGCTTGTCGTGTCGCACAAGGCCGCTTCTCGAGGAAAGAAGCTAGACGGTTCAGGGTTTCGAACCGGCACGGGTGCCCAACAGGATAGTGGGATGCAAGAAGCTCCTCACAGTGAAGAACTGCCTC